>SJYT01070875.1:0-14827 GCA_006410635.1 Cephalophus harveyi | reverse complement strand
TAGGAAATAAAAAGTATAACCTATGAATGAAATAATTACTTTCTAAAGCAAATGAATGTGGCATATCAAATTAAGTTTAAGATATAAAGAATAATAAAAGAATACTACTGTTATTTACCAAGAATTGGCAAGCCTAGGAGAAATGGACAAATTTCTGGAAACAAGCAATCAATTAAGACTGAATCAGGAAGAAATAGACAATCTGAACAGAGCAATCACTTTGCTATACAACAGAAGCTATCACAAGATAGTAAATCAATTATACTTCAATTTAAAAAAGAAAGAAAGAAAAAAGTGGGTACAGAGGAAATACATCTCAACACAATAGCAACCATTTATGACAAACTTATGACTAAAAGCTTTTTATTCTATAGTGAAAGCTTGAAATCCTTTATTCAAATCAGGAGGAAGAAAGGAAGCCCACGCTCACCATTTCTAATTAACATAGTATTGGATATCCTAGCCACAGCAATCAGACAAGAAAGAGAAATAAAAGACATCCAAATTAGAAGGGAAAACAGTAAAATTGTCACTATTTGCAGATGACATGATTCTATACATAGAAATCCATATCAGCAACCTCAGATATGCAGATGATACCATTCTAATGGCAGAAAGTGAAGAGGAACTAAAGAGCCTTTTGATGAGGGTGAAAGAGGAGAGTGAAAAAGCTGGCTTAAAATTCAACATTAAAAAAACTATGATCATGGCATTCAGGCTCATCACTTCATTCAGGCTCATCACAAATAGAAGGGGAATAAGTGGAAGCAGTGACAGATTTTATTTTCCTGAGCTCCAAAATCACTGCAGATGGTGACTACAGCCATGAAATTAAAAGATGCTTGCTCCTTGGAAGGAAAGCTATGACATATAGGCAGCATATTAAAAAGCAGAGACATCACTTGATGACAAAGTTCCATAGAGTCAAAGCTATAGTTTTTTCAGTAGTCATGTACAGATGTGAGAGTTGGACCATAAAGAAGACTGGGCACCAAAGAATTGATGCTTTCAAACTGTGGAGCTGGAAAAAAATTTTGAGAGTCCCTTGGACTGCAAGGAGATCAAAACCAGTCAATCCTAAAGGAAATCAACCCTGAATATTCATTGAAAGTAGTGATGCTGAAGCTGAAGCTTCATTACTTTGGCTACCTGATGTGAAGAACTGACTCATTGGAAAAGACCTTGATGCTTGGAAAGACTGAAGGCAAAAGGAGAAGGGAGCAGCAGAGGATGAGATGGTTAGATAGCATTACTGACTAATGGGCACGAATTTGAGCAAACTCTGGGGGATAGTGAAGGACAGAGAAGCCTGGTGTGCTGCAGTCCATGGTGCACAAACAGTCAGGCACGACTTAGTGACTGAACAACAACAAAAAAATCTCCACCCAAAAGCCAATAGAACTAATAGATGAATTCTGCAAACAAGATTAATATTTGTTGCCTTTTCTGTACACTAATAGTGAAGGTGAAAACCTATACTCTGAAAACTATAAAAACTTTGATGAAGAAATTTGAAAATGATGCAGAAAACTGGGAAGATATACTATGTTCTTGGATTAGAATAATAAATATTGTTAAAATGGCCATATTACCCAGAAAAATCTACAGATTTAATGTAACCTGTATCAAAATGCTCATGACATTTTCACAGAACTAGAAAAATTAATCCTAAAATTTACATGCAACCACAAAAGACCCAGAATAGCCAAAGCAACCTTGAGAAAAAAGTAAAGCTAGAGATATTATCCTCCTTGAATTCAGACTACACCACATAGTAATAGTAATCAAACCAGCATGGTACTGGCACAAAAACAGACCCATAGATCAATAGAACAGAATAGAGACCCCAGAAATAAACCCACACATTGATGGTTAATTAATCTCCAGCTTAGGAGGCAAGAATATACAATGGAGAAAAGACACAATCTCTTCAATAAGTGGTTCTGGGAAAACGAGGTAGCTACATGTAAAAGAATGAGATCAGAACACTCTCTAATAGCACACACAAAAATAAACTCAAAATGGATTAAAGACCTAAATGTAAGACCTGAAATCATAAACTCCTTGAAGAGAACATAGGCTAAACATTCTTTGACATAAACCATAGGGGATCTTTTTTACTCTGTCTCTAAGGAAAAAGAAATGAAAGCAAAAATAAATGGGACCTAATTAAACTGAAAAATTTTTGTACAGAAAAGGAAACCATTGACAAAATAGAATAGAACCAACTGAATAAAGCAAAATATTTGCAAATTGTATGATCAATAAGTGGTTAATATCCAAAGCAACTAAACAGCTTATGCAACTCAACATTAAAAAAAAAAAAAAGATTAAACAATGGGCAGAAGGCCTGGATAGACAATTTTGCAAAGATGATATACAGATAGCCGACAGGCATATGAAAAGATGTTCAACATTGCTAATCATCAGAGAAATGCATATCCAAACCACAGAGATACCACCTCACACCGCTTAATATGGCTATCATAAAAAGTCTACAGATCACGTATGTTGGAGAGGATGTTAAAAAAAATGAGAACCCTCATACATTAGTGATGGAAATGTAAATTGGTGCAGACCCTATGGAAAACAGTATGGAAGGTTCCTTAAAAAACTAAAAATAGAACTACCCTATGATCCATCAATCCACTCCTGGGTATATAAATACAGAAAAAAAATGAAAATACTAATTGGAAAAAAAGATACTTCCACCCCAATGTTCATAGCAGCATTATTTACAATTACCAAGATGTGAAAGCAACCTAAGTGTTCATCAACAAATTAATGAATAAAGAAGATGTGGTATATATACACAACAGGATACTACNTCCACTCCTGGGTATATAAATACAGAAAAAAAATGAAAATACTAATTGGAAAAAAAGATACTTCCACCCCAATGTTCATAGCAGCATTATTTACAATTACCAAGATGTGAAAGCAACCTAAGTGTTCATCAACAAATTAATGAATAAAGAAGATGTGGTATATATACACAACAGGATACTACTCAGCCATAATGAAGAATGAAGTTCTGTTAATTGTGACAAAATGGATGGACTTGGAAGGTATTATGTTTAGTGAAATAAGTCAGAGAAAGATATATACTATATAATACCACTTATATGTGTAATCTAAAAAAACGAAACTAACTATAAATATAACAAAAAGAAACATCCTCACAGGTACAAAGAACAAACTAGTGGTTACTAGTATGTGAGGGGGGCAAGTGAGGGGTAGGGGATTAAGAGATACAAGATACTATGTATAAAATAAGTTATAAGGATATATTGTACAGCTAATAAGTACAAGTGGAATATACCCATTTGAAATTGTGAATCACTGTATTGTACACCTGAAACTCACATGCTATTGTAAATCAACTATACCTTAATTTTTTCAAGTGTAAATTAATACATGTTAGAAAATAGTGTTGAATCTAGCATAATATGTTTCTGGTAACATATTATCAATTGGTTCAACCCTTTTGGAAGAAAATAGAAAAGTTTAGCAGAGCCATTTTTTAAAAATTATACTCTTTGAGGCAGTAACCTCTGTTTTTTATAGTCTAAGGAAATAATCTATATGATTAATGGAAAACAACAAAATCCACCTTGGCTAGTTCAAGCAGGAAGGGAATTTCTTTAAAGACTTCGGGAAACTTACAGGGTCTCTGGGATGCAAGATAAAGAAGAGCCTTGGGAGCTATGCATTCAGGGATAAAGGCCAACCACATCATGGGGCACCAGGAGGCACTCTAGAAGCACCACCACTTTGCCTGGACAGACACGAGTCTATACACAGCTCAGGTCCTGGACATCCAGCACCATGCTATTGCCTCCAAGGTGCCCGAAGCCTTTCCCCACAAGCTTGTCAGTGGGTAGACCCTACACTTCCCCCTCATGCTGCTCTTTTCCAAAGTGGAGTCTCTTATAGTAGACTCTGATGCTGGGAGGGATTGTGGGCAGGAGAAGAAGGGGACGACAGAGGGTGAGATCGCTGGATGGTATCACTGACTCGATGGATGTGAGTCTGAGTGAACTCCAAGAGATGGTGATGAACAGGGAGGCCTGGAGTGCTGCGATTCATGGGGTCACAAAGAGTCGGACACGACTGAGTGACTGAACTGAACTGAACTGAACTGTTATTTACCAAGAATTGGCAAGCCTAGGAGAAATGGACAAATTTCTGGAAACAAGCAATCAATTAAGACTGAATCAGGAAGAAACAGACAATCTGAACAGAGCAATCACTTTGCTGTACAACAGAAGCTATCACAAGATAGTAAATCAATTATACTTCAATTTAAAAAAGAAAGAAAGAAAAAAGTGGGTGCAGAGGAAATACATCTCAACACAATAGCAACAATTTATGACAAACTTATGACTAAAAACTTTTTATTCTATAGTGAAAACTTGAAATCCTTTACTCAAATCAGGAGGAAGAAAGGATGCCCATGCTCACCATTTCTATTTAACATAGTATTGGATATCCTAGCCACAGCAATCAGACAAGAAAGAGAAATAAAAGACATCCAAATTAGAAGGGAAAGCAGTAAAATTGTCACTATTTGCAGATGACATGATTCTATACATAGAAATCCATATTAGCAACCTCAGATATGCAGATGATACCATTCTAATGGCAGAAAGTGAAGAGGAACTAAAGAGCCTTTTGATGAGGGTGAAAGAGGAGAGTGAAAAAGCTGGCTTAAAATTCAACATTCAAAAAACTATGATCATGGCATTCAGGCTCATCACTTCATTCAGGCTCATCACAAATAGAAGGGGAATAAGTGGAAGCAGTGACAGATTTTATTTTCCTGAGCTCCAAAATCACTGCAGATGGTGACTACAGCCATGAAATTAAAAGATGCTTGCTCCTTGGAAGGAAAGCTATGACATATAGGCAGCATATTAAAAAGCAGAGACATCACTTGATGACAAAGTTCCATAGAGTCAAAGCTATAGTTTTTTCAGTAGTCATGTACAGATGTGAGAGTTGGACCATAAAGAAGACTGGGCACCAAAGAATTGATGCTTTCAAACTGTGGAGCTGGAAAAAAATTGTGAGAGTCCCTTGGACTGCAAGGAGATCAAAACCAATCAATCCTAAAGGAGATCAACCCTGAATATTCATTGAAAGTAGTAATGCCGAAGCTGAAGCTTCATTACCTTGGCTACCTGATGTGAAGAACTGACTCATTGGAAAAGACCTTGATGCTGGGAAAGATTGAAGGCAAAAGGAGAAGGGAGCAGCAGAGGATGAGATGGTTAGATAGCATCACTGACTAATGGACACGAATTTGAGCAAACTCTGGGAGATAGTGAAGGACAGAGAAGCCTGGTGTGCTGCAGTCCATGGGGCACAAACAGTCAGGCATGGCTTAGTGACTGAACAACAACAAAAAAATCTTCACCCAAAATCCAATAGAACTAATAGATGAATTCTGCAAACAAGATTAATATTTGTTGCCTTTTCTGTACACTAATTGTGAAGGTGAAAACCTATACTCTGAAAACTATAAAAACCTTGATGAAGAAATTTGAAAATGATGTAGAAAACTGGGAAGATATACTATGTTCTTGGATTGGAATAATAAATATTGTTAAAATGGCCATATTACCCAGAAAAATCTACAGATTTAATGTAACCTGTATCAAAATGCTCATGACATTTTCACAGAACTAGAAAAATTAATCTTAAAATTTACATGCAACCACAAAAGACCCAGAATAGCCAAAGCAATCTTGAGAATAAAGTAAAGCTAGAGATATTATCCTCCTTGAATTCAGACTATACCACATAGTAACAGTAATCAAAACAGCATGGCACTGGCACAAAAACAGACACATAGATCAATAGAACAGAATAAAGAGCCCAGAAATAAACCCACACATTGATGGTTAATTAATCTCCAGCTTAGGAGGCAAGAATATACAATGGAGAAAAGACACAATCTCTTCAATAAGTGGTTCTAGGAAAACGAGGTAGCTACATGTAAAAGAATGAGATCAGAACACTCTCTAATAGCACACACAAAAATAAACTCAAAATGGATTAAAGACCTAAATGTAAGACCTGAAACCATAAACTCCTAGAAGAGAACATAGGCTAAACATTCTTTGACATAAATCATAGGGGATCTTTTTTACTCTGTCTCTAAGGAAAAAGAAATGAAAGCAAAAATAAATGGGACCTAATTAAACTGAAAAATTTTTGTACAGCAAAGGAAACCATTGACAAAATGGAATAGAACCAACTGAATAAAGCAAAATATTTGTAAATTGTATGATCAATAAGTGGTTAATATCCAAAGTAACTAAACAGCTCATGCAACTCAACATTAAAAAAAAAAAAAAAGATTAAACATTAAACAATGGGCAGAAGACCTGGATAGACAATTTTCCAAAGATGACATATACAGATAGCCGACAGGCACATGAAAAGATGTTCAACATTGCTAGTCATCAGAGAAATGCATATCCAAACCACAGAGATACCACCTCACACTGCTTAATATGGCTATCATAAAAAAGTCTACAGATCACGTATGTTGGAGAGGATGTAAAAAAAATGAGAACCCTCATACATTAGTTATGGAAATGTAAATTGATGCAGACCCTATGGAAAACAGTATGGAAGGTTCCTTTACCCTATGACCCATCAATCCACTCCTGGGTATATAAATATAGAAAAAAATGAAAATACTAATTGGAAAAAAAGATACTTCCACCCCAATGTTCATAGCAGCATTATTTACAATTACCAAGATGTGAAAGCAACCTAAGTGTTCATCAACAAATTAATGAATAAAGAAGATGTGGTATATATACACAACAGGATACTACTCAGCCATAATGAAGAATGAAGTTCTGTTAATTGTGACAAAATGGATGGACTTGGAAGGTATTATGTTTAGTGAAATAAGTCAGAGAAAGATATATACTATATAATACCACTTATATGTGTAATCTAAAAAAACGAAACTAACTATAAATATAACAAAAAGAAACATCCTCACAGGTACAAAGAACAAACTAGTGGTTACTAGTATGTGAGGGGGGCAAGTGAGGGGTAGGGGATTAAGAGATACAAGTATGTATGTATAAAATAAGTTATAAGGATATATTGTACAGCTAATAAGTACAAGTGGAATATACCCATTTGAAATTGTGAATCACTGTATTGTACACCTGAAACTCACATGCTATTGTAAATCAACTATACCTTAATTTTTTCAAGTGTAAATTAATACATGTTAGAAAATAGTGTTGAATCTAGCATAATATGTTTCTGGTAACATATTATCAATTGGTTCAACCCTTTTGGAAGAAAATAGAAAAGTTTAGCAGAGCCATTTTTTAAAAATTATACTCTTTGAGGCAGTAACCTCTGTTTTTTATAGTCTAAGGAAATAATCTATATGATTAATGGAAAACAACAAAATCCACCTTGGCTAGTTCAAGCAGGAAGGGAATTTCTTTAAAGACTTCGGGAAACTTACAGGGTCTCTGGGATGCAAGATAAAGAAGAGCCTTGGGAGCTATGCATTCAGGGATAAAGGCCAACCACATCATGGGGCACCAGGAGGCACTCTAGAAGCACCACCACTTTGCCTGGACAGACACGAGTCTATACACAGCTCAGGTCCTGGACATCCAGCACCATGCTATTGCCTCCAAGGTGCCCGAAGCCTTTCCCCACAAGCTTGTCAGTGGGTAGACCCTACACTTCCCCCTCATGCTGCTCTTTTCCAAAGTGGAGTCTCTTATAGATGTATATATGGAAGGGCCCAGGTCCTTCATGTAGCAGGGATACTGGGGGAGTGAGCTTTACCATCCACTTTGGGGAAGTGTTTCTCAGTATGTGCAAAACTCTTCAAATATGGGGTGAGGTAAGCATGGTCAAAAGATGCTGGTCAGTACATATAAGAAAAAAGTCCAAGGCAGTCCAAAAGGAGAGAGCATTATGTACAGTTATGGTCAACACAGCAGAATTTGTCATAACCAAAAAATTTTGTAATTAAGTAAAGGGAGGATTTTTTATAATACTTTGATAGAATATTGTTTAATCATGAAGATTATAAACCTACAGATTCACAGAGACAGAAAGTGCAATAGTTTTACTAGGGGCTGAAGGAAGGAGGTTACATGAAGCTAGTGTTTCACAGATTAGAATTTCAGTTTGGGATGATGAAATGTTATGGAAATTAATAGATAACAGTGATGGTCGCACAATGATGTGAGTGTATTTACCACTGAATTGTACATTTTAAAATGTTAAAACAGTAAGTTTTGTGTTATATATACTTCACCACAAGTCTGTAAAAAAGAGTTATAAAGAATAATGAAAATATTTCTGATATAAAGGATGACAGTAAATTGTATCCATGCTGTCATTGTTGTTCAGTAGCCATGGAGTGCAGCACGTCGGGCTTCCCTGTGCTTCATCATCTCCCAGAGCTTGCTCAAACTCATGTCTGTCAAGTGGGTGATGCCATCCAACCATTTCATCCTCCGTCATCCCCTTCTCCTCCCGCCTTCAGTCTTTCCCATTATCAGGGACTATTCCAGTGAGTCAGCTTTTCTCATCAGGTAGCCAAAGCATTCAGCTTCAGCATCAGTCTTTCTAATGAATATTCAGGATTGATGTCCTTTAGGATTGACTGGTTGGATCTCCTTGCAGTCCAAGGGACTCTCAAGAGTCTTCTGCAACATGACAGTTCAAAAGCATCAATTCTTTGTTGCTCAGCTTTCTTTATAGTCCAACTCTCACATCCATATATGACTGCTGGAAAAACCATAGCTTTCACTAGACAGACCTTCATTGGTAAAGTAATGTCTCTGCTTTTTATGCTGTCTAGGTTGGTCATAACTTTTCTCCCAAGGAGCAACCTAGCATCTTTTAATTTTGTGGCTGCATTCACCATCTGCAGTGATTTTGGAGCCCAGAAAAATAAAGTTGTCACTGTTTCCATTGTTTTCCCATCTATTTGCCATGAGGTGATGGGACCAGATGCCATGATCTTCATTTTTTGAATGTTGAGTTTTAAGCCAACTTTTCCACTCTCCTCTTTCACTTTCATCAAGAGGCTCTTTAGTTCCTCTTCACTTTCTGCCATAAGGGTGATGTCATCGGCATATCTGCAGTTACTGGTATTTCTCCCAGCAATCTTGATTCCAGCTTGTGCTTCATCCAGCCCAGCATATATCATGATGCATATAAGTTAAAATAAGCAGGGTGACAATACACAGCCTTGATGCACTCCTTTTCCAATTTGGAGCCAGTCCATTGTTTCATCCCCAGTGCTAGCTGTTGCTTCTTGACCTGCATACAGGGTTCACAGGAGACAGGTAAGATGGTCTGGCATTTCCATCTCTTTAAGAATTTTCCACAGTTTGTTGTGATCCACACAGTCAATGGCTTTAGCGTAGTCAATGAAACAGAAGTAGATGCATTTCTGGAATTCTTTTGATTTTTTTATGATCCAACAGATGTTGGCAAATTGATCTCTGGTTCCTCAGCCTTTTCTAAATCCAGCTTGAACATTTGGACGTTCTCGGTTCATGTATTATTGAAGCCTAGCTTGGAGAATTTTGAGCATTATCTTGCTAGCATGTGAAATGAGTGCAATTGTGTGGTAGTTTGAGCATTCTTTGGCATTGCCCTTCTTTGGAATTGGAATTATTTAAGAATGCAAAATGTATACAGGTGAAAAGAAGTACATGGATCAAGGATAATTAAAATTATAATACTTTAAGACTATGGGATTATACAGGAATATTTTCTTTCTTTTGCTTGTAATTTTAATAATGTTGGTATTGCATTTTTGGTGTCATTAGACAGTGATTGTCTACTCTATCCCTTTCTCAAATCTTGAGTTTGAATTTTAAAAATAAGCATAGAAAAAAACAAAAAGTGCACAGAAATACCTCTTACCATGAGGGTTCAGGAACAAATCAGCCTGGAGATGTTTGAAAAGGAACAGAAAAAAAAAAATTCTCACCTGGATGCAGCCCCTAGTTTATTCTCACTACTGAGCCCTGCTTAATAGAATGACACTATCTAAAATGCTTATTTAAATGTTTACTTTTTGCTTGCTAGAATGGACTGAAAATACACCTTTTCAGTGCTTCTGGTGTCAGCAGCAATATCAGTTAATACACTGGAAGCCTCCAGAGGTCATGGTATTTGCCACCCTAGGTCCTTCCTTGGTCAGTATTACGGAGGAGGATGTGATGTAGCTGTAATACCTTAGAGTTCCATGAAGGGAATAAACACTGGGTGACCACTTAGTGTTCACCACATGCCAGTTTCTGAGCTGGGTGGGTAGGTGAATGTTTTAACTGAATTGTCCAAACAAAGCTGTGAGATAGTATCATGATTCTTATTTTAAAGATGAGAGATTTGCGGTTCAATGGATTCAGAAAATTCCTAGTGGCTTCTAATTTTGTAAAGTAAGAAAGAACTAGGTGAGGTACCTGAAAGTTCTCCATTTTCATGCCCTGGAAATGTTGGATAAATTTATGACTGAAAGGATAAAAGCTTAAATGTGTACATGCCTGCCAGTGCAGGAGGTGTAAGAGACACAGGTTGGATGCCTGGGTCAGGAAGATCCCATGGAGTAGGAAATGGCAACCTGCTACACTATTCTTGCCTGGAGAATCCCATGGACAGAATAGCTTGGTTGGCTACAGTCCAGAGGGTCACAAAGAGTCAGACACAACTGCACTCATTTCATATGCTAGCAAGGTAATGCTCAAAATTCTCCAAGCTAGGCTTCAACAGTACATGAACCGAGATGTTCAAGCTGGATTTAGTCAGTCAGGTCACAAATACACACATACATAGATGAACACACAAGAAGAAAGATACATAGAGACAAGAGAAAGGCACAGAATAGTTAGAATACTGAGACTCTGGAGCTTCCAAGGAAGATGATAGAACTCAGTAACTTAAGGCCTTAGGTATTGCCACCTTATAAGATCTGGAGATGTTTTTAGTTCTGAAAAGACTAGGAAATTGGTTTAAGACCATTTAAGACCCACACACACAGCCAGGATCAGCTATAAGCAGGATGTTCTGTAAAAAAAAAAAAAAAAGGTGACCTAGAAAAAAAAAATCCATCCACTAGTACTGAATAACAAGGAACATCACTACTTTTTGCTTAGACTCTAAATGAGGAAAAATATTAAAATAGAATACTTTCAATTGAGATGGAAAATCTGGAGCTTTGTTTCATGGGGCTTTGGTTTTGCTTTCTTGGCTATTTCATTTTTGGTTATTCTCATGGTCCCAGAACCTCTAGACCAAGAAATTCTTATAGCAGTTTATACCACCAGTGATACAATTTTCACCAAGCCAGTGATACCCCAGAATTAAATGTCACACCTCTCTAGCAGGAGACTTTCACAATCCAGGCCATAAGCTAGTCTCATCAATCAAATGATGACCTCACAATCAAAATTTTTAAAAAGCACATAAGGAAAAACTATGCATGAGTTAACAGACACAGTAAATAGCAGGATTAGAGCCCTAAAGACTTGAGATAGTATAACATAACTCTAAAAGTTATGGCATAAGAATAATTAAATTAATAAGTGAAGGAATAAACCCTAAGAAAAGAGTCACTATGTCACAATGAAAAACAATGAGGGACTTCCCTGGTGGACCAGTGGCTAAAGCTCCCAGGTCCCAATGCAGGGGGCCCAGGTTTGATCCCTAGCTAGGGAATTAGATCCCACATGCCACAGTTAAGGGTTTGCATGCTGCAGTTAGAGACCCCATGTGCCACAGCTAAGACCCAGTGCAGCCAAATAAATAAATAAATAATTTTAATGAAAAAATAAAGGAAAATAATGAGTAGTTTAAAAAATAAAATTTCTAGAAATAAAACTATAGCTCTCATAATTACAAGTTAATGAATGAGTAAAATAAGTTATTAGATACATGAAGAGACAATAAAGCACCCAAATGCCAAATTTTTAAAAATTAACTGTATATTATGCAGCCATTAAAAATGAAGCATATCCTTATATGCAGAATCTAAAAAGAAATTATGCAAATGAACTTGTTTATGAAACAGAAACAGACTCACAGAGAATGAACTTATGGTTGCCAGGGGGGGAAGGATGTAGGAAAGTGATAATCAAGGAGTTTGGGATGGATAGGTACACACTGCTGTATTTAAAATGGATAACCAACAATGTCCTACAATATAGCACAGGGAACTCTGCACAATGTAATGTGGCAGCCTGGATGGGAGAGAAATTTGGGGGAGAATAAATACATGTATATGTATGGCTGAGTCCCTTTGCTGTCCACCTGAAGCTGTTAATTGGCTATACTTCAATAGAAATAAAGAGTTTTAAAAAAGAAAAAAAAATTAACTGGAGGGCCTTCTTGGGGCAGAGGGGGGGCGGGTGGTGGAGGTGGTCATCACTGCCAAGGGTCCAGGCAATGACAGGGCTAGGAAAGCACAACCAGGCCTATGTGAAAATCCATGGACAATTCCAGATGTTTTGTGAATGAGAATTGGCTTGCCTCCAGTTTGGGGCTATTTGATTACCAGAGAAGATTTTCCTATTGCATTATGAGTTTTCACTTTAGCTGGTCTACTCGATTTCTTGAATGAATTTTTTGTTCAAAATTTGGACAATGAGAAATCAACTCTTGGATGTGTCTTTGGTTAACCTGCTGATACAATACCTATCAGTACCTTCTATATTAGTTTGACCTATGCAGATATTATTCTGGTCTTACTTATTTACATGATAATTTTAAAGATGTAATGTTGATTGCTATGATTTTGATGTCAAATATTGAACTCTTCCAACATTGAGAATGCTTGCTAACTATTTCAATCCTTGCTATGCCACTACTAAATTAAAATCAGTTCTCATCAGCAAGGTAGACACAGAAGTCCACCTCACCTTGGTGGCAGCTGTTTTGTCAGCTGAGTTTTCAGTTATAGTTGATCCTTTAACACATGGACATGAGAGTCGTGGAAATGAGAGCTGCTGACCTTGGAGTTAAAAACCTGGAAATAAAAAATGATGTGCTAACAGTTTGACAGTTCCTCAAAAAGTTAAGCATAGAATTACCCTATGATCTGGCAATTCCATGTCTAGGTATATACCCAAAAGAATTCAAAAAATGAAAGAAAGTGAACTCACTCAGTCGTGTCCCCATGAACTGTAGCCTGCCAGGCTCCTCTGTCCATGGGATTTTCCAGTCAAATATACTGGAGTGGGTTGCCATTTCCTTCTCCAGGGGATCTTCCTGACCCAGGGATCAAACCCTGGTCTTCTGCATTGTAGGCAGATGCTTTACCCTCTGAGCCACCAGGAAAAGCAGGGACTCAAATACTTACACACCAATGTTTATAGCAGAATTATTTGCAATAGTCAAAAGATGGAACAACAGATGAATGGATAAACAAAACATGGTATTCACATGCGATGGAATATGATTTAGATTTAAAAATGAATGAAATCATTGTATATGCTACAACATGGGTGAACCTGAAAGATATTACACTAGACCAAAGTGGAAGATGGTGGAGGAATAGGACCGGAAGACAACTTTCTCCCTCACAAATTCATCAAAAGAACAATTTAACACTGAGTAAATTCCACAAAACAACTTCTGAATGCTGGCAGAGGACATCAGACACCCAGAAAAGCAGATCATTGGCTTCAAAAACAGGTAGGAAAAAATATAAAAGATGAAAAAAGAGACAACGGAGGTACGGTGGGAGCTCCATCCTGGGAAGGGAGTCCTGTCCTGGGAAAAGACTTGTAAGAAGAGAGGTTTCCAAACACCAGGAAGCATTCTCGTGGCCGAGTCTGGGGCGAGCCTTGGAAGCACAGAGGGCAACATAACAGGAAGGAAAAATAAATAAATAATTAAAACCAACAGATTACAAGCCCAACAGTAACTCCCCCAGTGGAAAAGCAGCACAGACGCCTGCATCTGCCACCAGCAAGTAGGGGCTGGGCAGGGCAGCGTGAGAGGCCTAGACTGCAGTGCTTTTTAAGAATCGGGCTGCGGGAGGCGTGGACTGCAAAGAATCAGGCTAGAATGCCCCGTGCATGACCAGAGCGAACTAACTTGGGCTAGCAATCCAGACTGTGGGATAGCTACCACGCGAAACGCTCAAACATAAGACAGCGCCAGGACCGCACACAGAACAAAGGACAGAACGGAAATAGCTGGCTGCAGACCATCCCCCTCCGGTGACAGGCAGCCAGAGCCTTAAGGGCTGGAAGGGGGCAATCGCAGCCCAAGAGAGTCATTACCTACCAAAATGCGAGCAGGCATCTTTGCTAACTAAGACTTCTGTGTTTTCTGGACAGCCATTATCTGCCTGACAAGGAACGCCAGCGGTACACCCAGAAAACTGAGCAGCAGGGAAAGGCAACCACTCGCAGCAACTGTGCTCGCCAAACTCCTGAGCTACTCGGACCTGGGAGGGGCACAAAATGCAGGCCCAACCAAATGTGCACCTCTGAAAGCTACCTGAGCGCCGAGCCTGAGCGGCTTAGACCGGGGAGGTGCAGGAAGCCTAGGACCAGCCTCAGATGGTTCCCCGGCAGAGCAACTTAGAGCCTGAGCAGTGTGCGTCGTGGGCAGGGGCAAGTCCAGCATGGATGAGACACTGCAAGCACACGCCAGTAATATTTGTTTGCAGCATCCTTCCCTTTCCACAGCACAACTGAACAAGTGAGCCTAAAAAAAATAAGTGTCCACCACCGCCCTCCCTGAGTCAAGACAGAAATCAGACACTGAAGACACCAGCAAACAGAAGAAGTTAAACAGAGGG
>SJYT01070874.1:156120-176330 GCA_006410635.1 Cephalophus harveyi | reverse complement strand
GGACTGCAGCCTACCAGGCTCCTCCATCCATGGGATTTTCCAGGCAAGAGTACTGAAGTGGGGTGCCATCGCCTTCTCCTGTCCTTTTCACGAGGTACACATTAAGGTTTTAAAATTAAGAGCTACTGGTGGTATAGTCAGTTGTATACTGACAGCATGTGGTGAACACTGATTTACAGTGAGAGACGATAAAGCGGATCTGCAGAGAGCGGACAGGAGAGGCAAGGAGCCCCACGTGGTGGTGGCGGTGGTCCTGCCATTTAGCTGCAGCCCTGTCCTTTCTGCAGTTTGGCTTTGCAGCCCTTCCTCTAACATGTGTAATCCCCAGTGTGGTCCTAGTAATGCACACGTGTATCAGTCATCTATTGCTGCATAAAAGTTTATCCCAGAAAGTTATAGTTGGAAACAACAAACATTATGTCACAGTTTCTATCGGTCAGGAATTGAGGAGTAGCCTAGCTGAGTAGTTCTGGCTGTTTGCAGTCAAGGTGTCCCCTGGGAGTAGAGTTTTCTGAAGACTTCACTGGAATGGACTTGGAAGGATCCGCTTCCAAGATGAATGGCTCTTGTCTCAGCAGAAGGCTCAGTTCTCTGCGGGCTGCAGGCAGGCCTGCTTCACTGACTGTTGGAGACTCCGTGGTTCCTCATCACCTGGACCTCTCCACAGGCTGCTGGAGTGTCCTCACAATGTGGCAGCTGCCTTCCCCCAGAGCAAAGCTGGCCTAGAGAGCGAGGAGGAGGCCACAATGCCTTTTATGACCTAGTCTCTGAAGCTGCACACTGTCACTTCCACCTTCATCTGTTCTTTAGAAGCAGATCACTGTGTCCCGCCCACCCTCAAGAGGATAATTAGGCTCCACACAAGTAATCAACATGTATCTAATTCTGTGGTCTCCCTGTGACCCTGCCTTCTTACCTCTGGGACTCAGGAGTTGCCTCACTACACCACCTAAAAGCTGTCCTCCAGGGTGTGTAGCTCTTTCAGGGGTGCCTTGGGCCCTTAGGAGTTCTCTTTTATCCTTCTCAACTCTGATAGAACTGAATGAATCTATTCCCTGTAAAAGTCCATTCTGCCTTGGCAGGACACCAATCCTTCCCCTATACTGTGGGGTTAGAGAACAATTTTAAACCAAAAAATGAGGGTGCAGTATATGAATGGAACATTTAAAATTTGTGCTGCTCCAGAGCTCAAAGTTGTTTTACCTACATACTTTTATTTCTTAGGGAGGTAAGAGGAATCTTAAGAACTAACGGTGACCAATGATTTCTCTGGTGGTCAATTCCACAGAACACAAGGAGTTTGAGGAAGGGGTGGATGGTCAACCTCCCATCACCGTGGGGATGGGTCACGTGGAAGACAGAGTGCAGTGGATGTGATTTCTCAGCTTTCCAGCAGGGAGGCAGGAGCAGGCAGGCAGGAGCTGCACACACTGTGCGGGGCAGGAGAACCCATCAGGGCTCTTGTTTGTAAGCACCAGACACTGACTAGGCCAGTGTGAGCAGAAAAGAATTTAGTGAAAGGACATGGAGATAATCGTAGAATTTCTGGGAACACTGACGAAGCAGCTTCTGAAAATGGACTGGAAGAGGAAGACAAAGCCCAAATCATGTTGCAGACAGCGTGACTACCACCCGCGGACTCCAGAGATGGTGGCTTACGACACAGACACCTCCCAGAACACTGGGCATTGCTGCCACAGCTGCCAAAATGGACAGGCAACTGCCCCTGCTTCACAGCGTCACTAGCTCCCAGTGCAGAGTGCAAGGCAGATCCATCTGATTGGCTGCGTCTAGATCATCTGCCTGTGCTTTGTTTGCCAAGGAGCTAGGAAGCAAGCCTTTTCAGCTTCTGTTATGGGAGGTGGGCTCAACCTTCCACCAGGGTGCAAAGGGTGGGGGATCTTCAGACTCTAGACCCTGACCCAGGCAGCCAACACTCCTCAGAGTCTACTCCAGGAAGTAAGAAACTTGAGGGTCCAGGATCATTCTGGTAAGAAGTTTGGAGGGAAAGGGAAAGAGAGTGCTAAAGTAAGGGAAGAGCAAAACCAAAATCTTTCCTTTCCTTTCGGTAAGATTAAGGGACCTGAGTGGTTTCATAGAGAAGAAAAAAGAAAGATTCTTGACAAGGAAGCTTGCACTCCATTCTGCCTCTAGCATCAGGACAGAACTGTTCAAAAGACAAGACCACTTTGAATAAAAAGACATGTTTCTGAAATAAAGGAACTAAAAGCATTACTCATGACCCTTCAAAAATTTCATATAGTCTTTCTTGGTCTGCTTCTATTAATTACATTATCCCCATGTTAAGAATGTTGCCTGGGCAGAGAGCAGGATTCAGTACATATTTTGTAATGAAAAAAATTTTTACATATCTGTTGCCTTTAATTTAATATCTAAATAGATACCATATTCTTCTATAATTACAATATGGAAATGTCTATGAACAAAATAGATAAATTTTTTGTCATATGCCGAGGAAAGAACGGTGGTAGCAAGATTCATCCGAAGTTTTAGCAGCAGCATCAACGCAGCCAGAGTATGGTCAGTGTTTGGGGACAGAGGTAAATATCCGCAATCCATGCATACCTTTGATTTCTTCTTTTAGTGCCTAAGGAAGCAGAAGAGCATCATCATTGTTTTGTATTTGACACTGATTACAGTAAGTCTCTACTGGAATATTTTTATATATTAATAGCTTTATCTCTGTAGGACACTTTGCACACACACTTTCTTTAAACAATCTTCACCTTTTTTTTTTGAAAACACTTTTTTTTGGAATCACTATTTAAGTTCGCTCAAAAATCAAAAGGCATAAAAAGGCATGTGGAATCACTATTTAAGTTTGCTCAAAAATCAAAAGGCATAAAAAGGCATGTCCTGGAGTCTCCCTCCCACAGCTGTCCCCGTTTCCACCTCCCTCCCAAATATAAAACTTGTTACCTGCATGTGTATCTTTGTGAGAATTTTAAAAATGCATATTCAAACTAATATGAATATATATTCCACTCCACTACCTTTTTAAAACACAAATGATAGCATGTCAAACACACTATTCCACACTCTGCGTTTTCCCCTAACGCAGGGTCTTTCCATCTCAGGCATAAAGCACACCCTCGTTGTTTTCGGTATCAGCACAGTGTTCCATTATTCGTACTCTAACTTCTTAGGCTGCCCCAGTAAAGAGCTTCTAGGCTGCTCCTTGTGTTTTGCTTTTTGAGCAAAGAACAGCTCTTCTTTAAAACCACACGGAGGAGGCTTCCCTGGTGGCTCGGTGGTAAAGAATTCACCTGCCGTTGCAGGAGATGTGCGTTTGATCCCTGATCCAGGAAGATCCCACATGCTGCAGAGCATCTCAGCCCTTGCACCGTAACTACTGAGCCTGAGAACCGCAGCTGCTGACCCCCATGCACCCTAGAGTCTTGCTGCACAACAAGAGAAGCCGCCACAATGAGGAGCCCTCCCACCAGAGCCTGAAAGAGCCCCTGCTCTCCATGACCAGAGAAAAGCCCCTGTAGCAAGGAAGACCCAGCTTAGCCAAAAGTAAATAAATGAAAAAAAATTATATTAAAAAAAACCCCCACACTGGGAGTTCCCTGGTGGTCTAGTAGTTACGAGTCAGCACTTTCACTACAGAGGCCTGGGTTCAATCTCTGGTTGGGGAACTTGAGATTCTGCAAGCTGAGCAGCACGGCCAAAATTTTTTTAAATTACTTGAATAAAAGAAAAATATATATATAGCTTCATGTAAAAATATTCTTTTTAAATAAAACCATGCTCATCAGCACCAATTCCCCAATTTTACTCTGGATCAGAATAAATAAAGTTATAAATTAGGAGGTTTGTTTAAGGCCACAAATGATGTCAGGGCCCAAGTATAAATGAGGAACCACAATCAAATAGATATTTAGTCCCTGCAGCACCAGGACCTGAATGAGGCCGGAGGTCAGGCTCAGGCCTTCCTCCCCTGCCAACCCTGCTCCAGTGGTTGTGGGCCTTGCTGTGTGGCTGCTCCAGGTTAAAAGTATACCAGTACCAGGAGGTGAATTCTCTGAAGTGGAAAGTCTTTCAGGCATTAAACATTTAATTTCTCTGTAAAATAATAACCAAACCCAGGCCAGCTCTCCTTTCTCTCTATCAACTATGCTCCAAATATAAAATAAAATTTACGAAAAAAGAAAACAGACTCAGGGCTGGCCTGCAGAGTCAGCTTCCTAGGGCAATGACAGACAAATAAGCAAGGTTCTCCTATAATAACCAAACCCAGGCCAGCTCTCCTTTCTCTCTATCAACTATGCTCCAAATATAAAATAAAATTTACGAAAAAAGAAAACAGACTCAGGGCTGGCCTGCAGAGTCAGCTTCCTAGGGCAATGACAGACAAATAAGCAAGGTTCTCCAGCAAGGATGGGACCAGAGAGGGCACGTGTTCAGTAGGGGCCCAAAGGCAACTTTGAGCCCAAGATGATACAGATGACACTCTCCCAAGCGGAGGAGATTGCTGTCCTGCCCCTTGGACTTGGTGCAGGTTCCTCATAGTGCTTACAGGTAAGATGGTGATGGTGATGGCAGCTGTCGTTTATGAAGGGCTCACCGTGTGTCAGACACTCTTCTCAGTGCTTTACATGACTTTACCACTGATGCCTCCAAAGAGGCAAATCCTGTTACTCTCCCTGTTACAAATAAGGAAACTGAGGCAGCATTTGAGCCCAGCAAAGAAGTGAGGGAGGGGCAGCCCAGGCAGGAGACCTGATCTGGGCAAAGGGCCAGAAGCATGGAGAGACCAATGGGCCGGGGTCAGAGGGAGGGTCCATGCCAAGAAGGGTGGGAAAGGCCTGGAAGAGTCGTTTGGAACACCTGGATTTGACTTTCATGGCCAGAGCTGTGCTTTACAAAAGTTAAACTAGTTTACAAAGTCCAACTTTCCAGAACGATAAACACACTGATGGAGGGGTGAGTTTACAGACACAGGTGCAAGGGTCAAGGCTGGTATAAATTTCAAGTGAAATAAGCATAGATAATGAATACACTGGGCCTTAATCAGGTTAAATCTGATGTTCTAGCCCCCTGCTGTTGTCATTGGGTCTGGGACAGCTGGAGCAGCTCTCAATCAGGCCATGCCTCAGTTTACCCACCTGTAAAGTAGTCCTAAAAGAGGTTTAAATGAAACCTTCAAATCTACAAGAACATGTTTCTTTTGTCTCATGTTTACAAACACTATTCAATATGCAATAATAACAGTAAATTTTGGTAGTATTATACAGGGAAATATAAAATAACTACTGGGTGGCTTGTTTTCCATTTTTAATACAATTCGTATTTGCCTACAATCCCAGATCGTTTCAGTTTCTGTTTTTCTCAGATCCTGAGTCCTGCTCACATGATGTGGTACAGCATTATGCTTTCCTAGGATGGGTAGTACGATACTGTCTCCACTCGCAGGCCCTTTCAGATGCAGGGATGTGACAAAGAAGCACTGCTGCCTCGACTGACCTGATTAACCATCTGGTGCTGCTGGACAGTTCTCTTCTCTTTAAATTCTTCTGATTCAATTTTAATTTCATACATTGCCCCACAGCCTCCTGAAATAAATGTCATTTGAAAGTGTTTCCGTTATTAAGTTACAGCAGCCGCAGTTTCTTATGTCCTTGAATAAGTACCACACAATCCAAAGAAGGTCTGAATGTCATCATTCAGCAGAAAGCTGCTAAGATTGTTAGACAATCATGGCTTACAATCTGATCCCGGCCTCCCCCTGGCAGGCTGCCTCAATCCCAAATGTGCTCTTCCTTCTGCAAAGCACTTGTATCTGGTACCCAGCACTACTGCTTCCAGGTAGGAAAGACAAGGCCCAAACATGCAAAGCCTAAGAAATGTCAGTTGTCCTACTAGCTCCTTTTATTAAGCCAGCAAATGCCATGGAAGAAGTGGGGAGGGACTGAATTTCAATGTCCCACTTCCCAAAGGACGAGTACTTGGTATTTTTTGAAAACCACGTGCAGTAGTATCCAAAGGTCAAGGAATAAGGAAGTGTGAGAGAAATGATCTGAACACTATCATTCAGCAGAAAGCTAAATGATATGGACACAGCATTACAATAAACAGTGAAGATGTGCTAATCACAGAGTTGGGCTCTCCAGCACCCCTGCTCTACAAGCTGAATTAAAGGTTTCCCCCCGGGCTGTGGCAGGTAAGGGACAGCTTTCAAGGCAGAGTTTGTGTGGACCCATCTACCCCTAGACCAAGCTTTGTCTCCATGTGGCTAGAGAGCGAGGGCTGATGAATGATAACAATAAAATGTGCTGCTCTAGCATGAAACAATTCAGCAAGAAAGTGCCATTCATTCAATAGGCTTTATTAAGCTTTTCTTATATGTTCTAGGAGACGAAGCTTTGGCTAAACCAAGGTTCCCAGCCTTGATCCCCTTTCTGCACTCTACCCAGGACTAGGCAGAGCCAGACCAGAGGTCAAGTTCCAGCTCTGCCCTAACTGGCCTGTGGCAGGTACAGGACTGGTGATATCAAGACCTCAGAATTGCCCTGGGACCCCTGCAGAGGGCTCACTCACCCGCCATTCTAACAGATCTTTAGATTGGTTCATTTCCTATGGTGACCAGGATAAAAGGACTCTCTGAACTTGCTCCTAATCCTTGTAAAAGTTATGTTCTCAGAGAAGCCAGTGAGCCCTAAAGCAATGGAGGGTGATAAAGACTGTCTGGCTGTGGGAATCACCAACTCTTCCACAGGTGTGTCTGGATAAAGGCCTTATCTTTCCTGTCCAATGGGGGCAGACATTGACTGCCCAGCCTGTTCCTAATACACAGTCAGCCTGAACTTCTGAGGCCCCAGGGGTCATTCAAGAAAGGCGGGGCCTGGCTAGGGCTGGTCACTGGGCTCAGGACAGTCTCCCTGGGTCTTGATTCTGCGGCCGCCTCCCTGTGAAGGGCCAGGCAAGTTCTTTGGCCTCTCTGGACTCATTCTTCCTGGAATCTGTTCCAGCTCTGACATTCTAGGGTATCAGAAGAATGTGGGGAAATTAAAGTCTGGCTCATCTCAAAGTCAAACTAGACTGGAGCTGAGCCCCACGGTGACTGAGAGGAATCTAATCTGAGCCGGGCCAGGTTGGCAACCATGAGTCCTCGTAGTTCCCTGCTTAAGCCTCTGCATTCCCACCTCCACCCTTTCCGGGAGGAGAGGCTAAGGTCTATCTGCCCAAAATCCATACATCCTGAGAAGCCACTGGTGGTGGGTATCCTCCAAGTGCCCTGCCCTCTTCCCCTCCAGCGAGTAAAATCCCACCAAACTCTGTGGGAAAGATGAGAGAAAACCTTACCTGAAATGTCAGTGACTTTGATAGCTGTAGCTCGAGGAAACTTTTCTCTGAGAATCTGGGTCACTTTGAGCTCCCCCTCGGTCTGTGAGGCAAACATGCGCTGGGCCCAGTGGAGAAGAGGCAGCTGCCACAGAACAGAGGAGAGTCACTGTGCAGGCCCCTCTGACCCCCTCTGCAAGGCAGGGCCCTGGGCTAAACCGGGGGCCCTGCATGGCATCGGATGTCCATTTAAGTTCCCCAGGATGCAGAGTAAACTTTTTTTGAGGGAGGAGTGGAATTGCAAATAACTAACTTGGACTCCAGAGATAACAAGGTCCCTAAGTTAATTCAACAGGTGTTTATTCCTCCTAATAGTCAAACACTATAAAGATAGTTTTAGTGAGGTGCCTGAAGCACCAAGTGATATGCCCAAGGTTGGATCCCTTAGTAAGGTGCAGACCAGGAGAGGCCAGGCATGCCCTACTTGGGCAAGCATGCCACTGACCATGTACTAATGGGACCAAATAGCACCCACCCTTTAGGCCTGATTAACATTCCACATTCTCTCCAGTGGGTATAATCCTGTAACCTACTGCTCAATAAGGCAGCTATTCTCTGCAATCCTTACTGGAAAGAAGAAACAGAATTCTATGAAAGGACCTGAAAGAGGAACATTTTTAGATTATTTACCATTGGAAGTAACATTCTTCCCTCCCCCAATAGCTACCCTAAGGAGCCAGTGCTTCTGATGGGAATGTGTCAACCCTTAGGGATGCAGATGCAGAAAATCATGTCAGCAGCCCCTTGGCCAGATTAAGCACATGCTGAAAAGAGAGACTGAAAATAGCATGGCAGGGACGTGCCTGGAGATCCAGTGGCTAAGACTCTGCACTCCCAGTGGATGGGGCCTGGGTTCGATCCCTGGTGGGGGAACTAGATCCCACATGCAGCAACTAAGTTTGCATGCTGCAACTAAAACTCCTGTAAGCTGCAACAAAGATCAAAAATTCTTCATGCTCCAGCTAAGACCCAGTGCAGCCAAACAAATCAGTAAAAATAAACATTGAAAAAAAGAAAACAGAGTATGGCAGGGCTTCAGTGTCAGGGTAAAGATTTTGGACTTTTTACACAGGCTTCTTGATGCCAGTGTAACAATGCCTTTTGAAGCAAGTCAGGAAAGATTCCCAGATAGTAGTATCCTTAAAAAGGGAGTAGTACCAGGCTCCCTGGCTGGAGGAGGATGGTGGGGGGAGTGCTGTTCACATGCTGGTGCTGAAGGTACCATCCCTTCACCCCCTCAGTCTTGCCCATCCTCAGGCCTTTTCTGATGGCCTAGAGCAGGGTCCTGTGTTATAGAACCTCAGAGCACCTTCTTTAAAATACCTTGTGCACTGACTCTTTCACCAATTGGTCTTAGAGGCCAAGACAGGGGTCTGTCCTGCTATTGCAGTCTTCCAGAACTGACCCAGGGCAGGGCCCCAGGAGAACTTGAGTGATGGATGAATGAATGAATGAGCAGGGGGGAAAATACACACAATTCAGGGCATATGTACTGTGTGGTCAGTTGCTCAGTCGTGTCTGACTCTTTTCGACCCCATGGACTGTAGCCAGCCAGGCTCCTCTGGCCTTGAGGATTCTCCAGGCAAGAATACTGGAGTGGGTTGCCATGCTCTCCTCCAAGGCATCTTCCCAAACCAGGGATCGAAGCCAGGTTTCCTGCATTCCAGGCACATTGTTTACCGGCTGAGCCACCAGAGAAAACTGGCATATGTACTAGCTACCCGCAAAGAAGTCCTGATTCTAGCAGGCAGCTGAAACGCAGGTCAGGAGAAAGACCTGGAACACCGAGTGCTGTTCAGAGGGACAGAATCTTATGTTGTGGACCTGGGTAAGACTGAGTGGACGGGAGACCTCCTCTGAAAACAGTGCCCGGGGGGTGGGGGTGGGGGCAAAGGCAGAGGGGAGCCAGGTGGCAGCAGTCACTGAAGGGTGAGCGTGGGGCTAGCCCTCTGACTCCTGGGGAAAGTCTTTCCCTCATCTCTGCTGATCTGCAGGCAGCAGCCTTTAAGCCAGCCATCTATTGACAAAACCCCTGGAATGTCGATTGTCCACAATGGAAGTCTCCAGCAGCAGTGCCCTTCATGCTTGGGGGAGGCAGGTCCAAGAGAAGGAAGAATGTGAAAGGAAAGCAAAAGAAATGGATGGAGTGAAGGAAGAATGAGTCGGCAAGGGGGAGAGAAAATCAGGAGAGCGTATGGTGAGTGCCCTCTACTGGCTCCCTACTCCAGGAGAGTGAGATTTGGAAAGGGTCAAGGTCACAGAAGCCAGGAGGACGTTCCGGAGCCCTGACTCAGTCACAGGAACCAGCACGCACGCCGCGACTCCAGGCGCTGACTCCATGTCTTCGGCTCGGTAAAGCAACATTGCTTTTTCCGTGCCTGCTGTATTACGACTGTTTATGTATCCATTCCCCTCGGCCTCAACCCCCACCCCGTTGGGGAGCTCCCCCAGCACGCGCCGGCCTGGCACTTCTCTCAGTACCCGTAGCCGGGGCCACTGAATGAATGAACCAGCAAATCAATGAATGAGAGAAAGGAAGGCGAAGCCCCTGGCGCGGCGCGTCGCCCTCCGCAGGCCGTCTCTCCAAACCCGGCCCGCCCCGCGGTCCCAGCGCAGTTCCTGCCCCAGGGAGAGTGGCTCCGTCCCCGTCCGCGCTCACCCGGCGGGTTCCGCGAAGCAGAGGCACTGCCGCGGCCGGGCTCCACGCCGCCATGCCCGGCCGACGCGGCCCGCCGTCCGAGGTCGCCGCGCCGCCCGAAAGACGCGGAGTCCGGGACCAGAGCCGCCGCCGCACAGGCGAGGCCGCCCCCTGCTGTCCGGAGGCCGCGAGCCGCCCCGCACGCCCAGGACGCCGTCTCACCTGGCCTTCCAGCCCTCGCCGCCGGTGGGTCCTTCCGCCTCGGCCTAGAAGCCGGTGCTCGGACTTTCCCTCGACCCAAGAACCCTGGCGCCCTAGGTGGAACGCCCCCATTCCTACTCTCCACCAGAAAACCTGCTGCTAACCGGAGGAGCTTCGACTTCTCGCTCCATGAGGGACCCGGGGGAGGATTTTAAGCAGGGGAGTCGTTTTCAGATTTGAGCTTTAGAAAGATCACAGGCCCCTGCGAAGAGCAGGGACAGTCGCAGTGGTCCAGGGACTAAAGACCTGAACAGCAGCAGGAATGGGAGGGGTGGACTCACACACCTGGGAGGTGAATGAATGGACTGGAAGACGGTATTGACGAGAGAGGGGATGAAGGCGTCAGGGATGACTCAGGTTTCTGGCTTGGACAATGAAATGGGTAGAGGAGGACTAGGTTTGGGGTGAAGAGGGTCGACTAACTCAGTTTTGGATGTATCTGAATTTAAGGTGCCTGCAGGAAGTGGCTCAGCAGAAGAGCCACTTGAGCCACAGATCTTGGATAGCCTGGCAAACTCAGTTGTTCTGCAAAATTCAAACACCACTCCCATCCCCTGGAAAGCTCAACCAAATGATCAACTGAAAGCTAAGGAATGATATTGACCTTTCCTGACCCTCCTGACTTGAATCAGCTAAAACTTTGACTCTGACAACTTTTGCCCACGTTCTAGACTGAATTCTGAGCCAAGCCCCTTCATGAATGTGCATATAACCTTAGCTTAAAATTTCTCCACTTTTGCTCTTGGGGAGATACTTTGTTCTCCTTACTTGTTGCTGTCTGATCACTAAGTCATGTCCAATCCTTTGCAACCCCTTGAACTGCAGCATGTCAGGCAGGCTTCCTTGTCCTTCACTATCTCCCAGGATTTGCTCAAACTCATGTCCATTGTCAATGATGCCATCCAACCATCTCATCCTCTGTCACCCCCTTCTCCTCCTGCCCCCAATATTTCCCAGCATCAGGGTCTTTTCCAATGACTCGGCTCTTCGCATCAAGTGGCCAAACTATCGGAGCTTCAGCTTCAGCATCAGTCCTTCCAATTCAGGGTTTATTTCCTTTAGGATTGACTCGTTTGATTTCCTTGCTGTCCAAGGGACTCTCAAGTCTTCTACAGCACCAAAATTTGAAAGCATAAATTCTTTGACACTTAGTCTTCTCAACTGAAATATAGCCTTCATTATTACTGGACTGCGTGTACCTCCCTATGCAAACTGTGCTACAAGATGGCTTATGTGATAACCAACTCATCATTTAAAGTCAGTTCAAGCCTTGTCTTCTGATCAGTCATATTCTGTTCAGCACCAATAAGATAATCTGTCACAGAAAAACCTTTTGTCTCCTGTAGGTAGGTTACCTAAGCCTGAAATAACCTTTTTATTTGCCTTTTAAGCCTTTTCATTTCTGTAGCCCTTTGGAACTCCCCTTTACTGGCTAGATGAGATGCTGCCTGAATTGAGTCAATAAAGCCAATTAGATTCTTAAATTTTACTGTTGAATTTTGTCTTTTTACTATTTTGACCCTCATAAATTTTCGTTTCATCAGTGCTAATGCTCAGTTGCATCCAACTCTTTGCAACCCCATGGGCTCCTCTGTCCATGGGATTTCTCAGGCAAGAATACCGGAGTGGGTTGCTATTATTTCCTCCAGGGGATCTCCCTGACTCAGAGATTGAATCCATGTCTCCCACGGCTCTGGCATCTGGCAGGCGGATTCTTTACCACTGAGCCAGCTGGGAGGCCCCAGTTTTTCCTTTGCATTACTATTAATAGCCTCATTTTTTTTTTTTTTCTTTGCTTGATTCTTTAATAATTAGGGTTGGTGGGATTAGGGATAATTTACAAACTTTCAATTTTTCTTCAGAGATGTAACTAAATTGCCAAAGATATTTCTTCCAGAGTATAGTGGAGAATCACCTCTTTACTACTCAAAACAGGGTGGTCTCACTGAGGCAGACCATATCCCATGACCAGGCAGGTTGATCAGATTTAGGGATTGGCTTAGTTGGTCGCATGATCTGAGCCAGACCAATCAGAACTGGTCTAGAGACTTTTGGGAACTAAGGAAAATAAAGGATTGTTTGCACCTGGATTGCTAAACTGGTATAAGATGTACTCTTGGGGACCATCTTTGTAACCATGGGGGTAGTGCCATAGTGGAAATGAAGCAGGCAAAGAAGAAAGGAGAGCTGAGAAGAGACACACAGCATAACTGTTGACATTGCTTGTGCAACTGGAAACAAGCAGAGCCAGAACTGAACACTGAAGTAATTTTAATTGGTTATTTTTAAGAGACCAGTGTTAAATTCACTGAACTGCATTTGCAAAATGCCTTGTTTCCTTTACTGAAAATCAGTACTTTTGCTCCAACAGTCTTCACCCCATAACTTAACAGTGGCTCACTCCCCCACCCCCACCCCCACCCTGGCTGTGCTGGGTCTTCATTGTTAGCCTACGGACCTCTCTTGCTACAGAGCATGCAGGCACAGTAGCTTAGCTGCCCCATGGCAACTGGGATCTTAGTTCCCTGACAAGGGATTGAACCTATGTTCCCTACATTAGAAAGCAATTTCTTAACCCCTGGATCACCTGGGGAGTGGTTATTTTGGACTATCTGCTTTAGTATCTTCCTCCTATCCTCAGTTTTTGGAACTGCTGTTGGAGCCACCTGAAATGAAAATTGTCCATTATTTGCTTAATTAAAATTTTTCAGAGTCATCACCTACAAGCAAAAAACCCAAGTCCTTTCATCTGACTTACCTCTACCCACCTCTCCAACTGAAACATAGCCTTCACTAACACTGGACTGCTTCACTTCCCTATACAAACTGTGGGAAAGTTCTGTTATGCTGCAACCACCCATCTTTTAAGGCAGTTCCAGTTTCGTCTTCTCCAGGGAGCTACCTGACTCAGGGTCTTTTCCAGTAAGTCAGCTCTTCCCTCAGGTAGCCTAAGTATTAGAGCTTTAGCTTCAGCATCAGTCCTTTGAATGAATATTCAGGGTTAATTTCCTTTAGGGTTGACTGGTTTGATCTCCTTTCTGTCCAAGAGACTCTCAAGAGTCTTCTCCAGCACCACAATTCAAACCCATCAGTTCTTCCACGATCAGCTTTCTTTATGGTCCAACTCTCTCATCCGTACATGACTACTGGAAAAACCATGGCTATGACTATATGGACCTTAGTTGGCAAAGTGATGTCTTTTTTAATACACTGTCTAGGTTTGTCATAGCTTTCCTTCCAAGGAGCAAGTGTCTTTTAATTTCATGGCTGCAGTCACTATGGTCCAACTCTCTCATCCGTACATGACTACTGGAAAAACCATGGCTATGACTATATGGACCTTAGTTGGCAAAGTGATGTCTTTTTTAATACACTGTCTAGGTTTGTCATAGCTTTCCTTCCAAGGAGCAAGTGTCTTTTAATTTCATGGCTGCAGTCACCATTCACAATGATTTTGAAGCCCAAGAAAATAAGATCTGCCACTGCTTCCACTTTTTCCCCTTCTATTTGTCATAAAGTAATGGGACAGATACCATGATCTCAGTTTTTTGAATGAGTTTTAAGCCATCTTTTTTACTCTCTCACCTTCATCAAGAGGCTCATTAGTTCCTCTTCACTTTCTGCCATTAGAGTGCTATCATCTGTGTATCTGAGGTTGCTGATATTTCTCTTGGCAATCTTGATTCCAGTTTGTGATTCATCCAGCCTGGCATTTTGTATGATGTACTCTGGGTATAAGTTAAATAAAAAGGGTGACAATATAAACCCTTGTACTCCTTTCCCAGTTTTGAATCAGTCAGTTGTTCCACGTAAGGTTCTAACTGCTGCTTTTTGACCTGCATACTGGTTTCTCTAGAGACAGGTAAGATAGTCTGGTACTCCCATCTCTTTCACAATTTTCCAGTGTGTTGTGATTCACAGTCAAAGGTTTTGACGTAGTCAATGAAGCAGATGTTTTGCTGCAATTTCCTTGCTTTCTCTATGATCCAACAACTGCTGGCAATTTTCTAAACCCAGCTTTGTACATCTGGAATTTCTTGGTTCACATACTGCTGAAGACTACCTTGAAGGATTTTGAGGATGATCTTGTTAAGCATGTGGAGTGAGTACAACTTTTCTATAGTTTGAACATTCTCTGGGATTACCCTTCTCTGGGAATGGAGTGAAAACGGACCTTTTCCAGTCCGGTGGCCACTGTTGAATTTTCCAAATTTGCTGACATATTGAGTGCAGCACTTTAACGGCACCATCTTTTAGGATTTGAAATAGCTCAGCTGGAATTTTGTCACCTCCACTAGCTTTTTTGTAGTAAAGCTTCCCAAGGCCCCCTTGATTTCACACTCCACGACGTCTGGCTCTGTGAGTCACTGCACCATCACGGTTATTCAGGTCATTAAGACCTTTTCTGTATATTCTGTGTATTCTTGCCACCTCTTCTGAACCTCTTCTGCTTCTGTTGTGTTGTGCTTAGTCACGTCCAACTCTTTGCGACCCCATGGACTGTAGTGCACCAGACTCCTCTGTCCTTGGGGATTCTCCAGGCAAGAATACTGCAGTGGGTTGCCATGCCCTCCTCCAGGGGATCTTCCCAATTCAGGGGTCGAACCCAAGTCTCCTGCATTGCAGGTGAATTCTTTACTGCCAGAGCTACCAGGGAAGCCTCTCTACTTCTGTTAGGTCCTTCCCTTTCTGTCTTTTACTGTACCCATCCTTGCAAGAAATATTCCCTTGATATCTCCAACTTTCTTGAATAGATCTCTAGTCTTTCCCAGTCTATTGTTTTCTTCTTTCCATTTTTCACTGAGGAAGGCCTTCTCTCTCCTTGCTATCCTCTGAAACACTGTATTCATTTGGCTATATCTTTCCCTTTCTCCCTGGCTTTTTCCTTTTCTTTCCACAGCTATTTGCGAAGCTTCCTCAGACAACCACTTTGCCTTCTTGTATTTCTTTTTTGGGGGGATGGTTTTGGTCACTGCCCCCTGTCAGGCAGTCTGTCTACCAGATCTACTCCCTTGAATCTACTTGTCACTTCCACTGCATAATCATAAGGGATTTGATTCAGGTCATACCTGAATGGCCTAGTAGTTTTCCCTACTTTCTTCAATTTAAGTCTGAATTTGGCAATAAGCAGTTCATGATCTGAGCCACAGTCAGTTCCCAGTCTGGAAATAATAATAACCAACACTGTTCTGACCTTCATCCCCTTTCCAAAGAGATGGAGACTTGTTGATGCTACAGTTGGGTTCAGAATGAGAAGATCTTGATGTTTATAAAGGTTCCCTTATGAGATTATAAGTGTGGCAGAATGTTCATGAAAGTCTAGGTATAAAAGACAAAGCAAGAATGGGGCTCCCTTCTCAGCTCTGGGACTGTCTCTTATACACATCTAGATGTGTATAAGAGACAGGGCTGTGCTGGGTCTTCATTGTTAGCCTACGGACCTCTCTTGCTACAGAGCATGCAGGCACAGTAGCTTAGCTGCCCCATGGCAACTGGGATCTTAGTTCCCTGACAAGGGATTGAACCTATGTTCCCTACATTAGAAAGCAATTTCTTAACCCCTGGATCACCTGGGGAGTGGTTATTTTGGACTATCTGCTTTAGTATCTTCCTCCTATCCTCAGTTTTTGGAACTGCTGTTGGAGCCACCTGAAATGAAAATTGTCCATTATTTGCTTAATTAAAATTTTTCAGAGTCATCACCTACAAGCAAAAAACCCAAGTCCTTTCATCTGACTTACCTCTACCCACCTCTCCAACTGAAACATAGCCTTCACTAACACTGGACTGCTTCACTTCCCTATACAAACTGTGGGAAAGTTCTGTTATGCTGCAACCACCCATCTTTTAAGGCAGTTCCAGTTTCGTCTTCTCCAGGGAGCTACCTGACTCAGGGTCTTTTCCAGTAAGTCAGCTCTTCCCTCAGGTAGCCTAAGTATTAGAGCTTTAGCTTCAGCATCAGTCCTTTGAATGAATATTCAGGGTTAATTTCCTTTAGGGTTGACTGGTTTGATCTCCTTTCTGTCCAAGAGACTCTCAAGAGTCTTCTCCAGCACCACAATTCAAACCCATCAGTTCTTCCACGATCAGCTTTCTTTATGGTCCAACTCTCTCATCCGTACATGACTACTGGAAAAACCATGGCTATGACTATATGGACCTTAGTTGGCAAAGTGATGTCTTTTTTAATACACTGTCTAGGTTTGTCATAGCTTTCCTTCCAAGGAGCAAGTGTCTTTTAATTTCATGGCTGCAGTCACCATTCACAATGATTTTGAAGCCCAAGAAAATAAGATCTGCCACTGCTTCCACTTTTTCCCCTTCTATTTGTCATAAAGTAATGGGACAGATACCATGATCTCAGTTTTTTGAATGAGTTTTAAGCCATCTTTTTTACTCTCTCACCTTCATCAAGAGGCTCATTAGTTCCTCTTCACTTTCTGCCATTAGAGTGCTATCATCTGTGTATCTGAGGTTGCTGATATTTCTCTTGGCAATCTTGATTCCAGTTTGTGATTCATCCAGCCTGGCATTTTGTATGATGTACTCTGGGTATAAGTTAAATAAAAAGGGTGACAATATAAACCCTTGTACTCCTTTCCCAGTTTTGAATCAGTCAGTTGTTCCACGTAAGGTTCTAACTGCTGCTTTTTGACCTGCATACAGGTTTCTCTAGAGACAGGTAAGATAGTCTGGTACTCCCATCTCTTTCACAATTTTCCAGTGTGTTGTGATTCACAGTCAAAGGTTTTGACGTAGTCAATGAAGCAGATGTTTTGCTGCAATTTCCTTGCTTTCTCTATGATCCAACAACTGCTGGCAATTTTCTAAACCCAGCTTTGTACATCTGGAATTTCTTGGTTCACATACTGCTGAAGACTACCTTGAAGGATTTTGAGGATGATCTTGTTAAGCATGTGGAGTGAGTACAACTTTTCCATAGTTTGAACACTCTCTGGGATTACCCTTCTCTGGGAATGGAGTGAAAACGGACCTTTTCCAGTCCGGTGGCCACTGTTGAATTTTCCAAATTTGCTGACATATTGAGTGCAGCACTTTAACGGCACCATCTTTTAGGATTTGAAATAGCTCAGCTGGAATTTTGTCACCTCCACTAGCTTTTTTGTAGTAAAGCTTCCTAAGGCCCCCTTGATTTCACACTCCACGACGTCTGGCTCTGTGAGTCACTGCACCATCACGGTTATTCAGGTCATTAAGACCTTTTCTGTATATTCTGTGTATTCTTGCCACCTCTTCTGAACCTCTTCTGCTTCTGTTGTGTTGTGCTTAGTCACGTCCAACTCTTTGCGACCCCATGGACTGTAGTGCACCAGACTCCTCTGTCCTTGGGGATTCTCCAGGCAAGAATACTGCAGTGGGTTGCCATGCCCTCCTCCAGGGCATCTTCCCAATTCAGGGGTCGAACCCAAGTCTCCTGCATTGCAGGTGAATTCTTTACTGCCAGAGCTACCAGGGAAGCCTCTCTACTTCTGTTAGGTCCTTCCCTTTCTGTCTTTTACTGTACCCATCCTTGCAAGAAATATTCCCTTGATATCTCCAACTTTCTTGAATAGATCTCTAGTCTTTCCCAGTCTATTGTTTTCTTCTTTCCATTTTTCACTGAGGAAGGCCTTCTCTCTCCTTGCTATCCTCTGAAACACTGTATTCATTTGGCTATATCTTTCCCTTTCTCCCTGGCTTTTTCCTTTTCTTTCCACAGCTATTTGCGAAGCTTCCTCAGACAACCACTTTGCCTTCTTGTATTTCTTTTTTGGGGGGATGGTTTTGGTCACTGCCCCCTGTCAGGCAGTCTGTCTACCAGATCTACTCCCTTGAATCTACTTGTCACTTCCACTGCATAATCATAAGGGATTTGATTCAGGTCATACCTGAATGGCCTAGTAGTTTTCCCTACTTTCTTCAATTTAAGTCTGAATTTGGCAATAAGCAGTTCATGATCTGAGCCACAGTCAGTTCCCAGTCTTGTTTTTGCTGACTGTACAGAGCTTCTCCATCTTCGGCTGCAAAGAATATAATCAATCTGATTTCAGTACTGACCATCTGGTGATGTCCATGTGTAGAGTCATCTCTTGTGCTGTTGGAAGAGAGTGTTTGCTATGAGCAGTGTGTTCTCTTGACAAAACTGTTAGCCTTTGCCCTGCTTCATTTTGTACTCCAAGGCCAAAATTGCCTGTTACTCCAAGTATCTCCTGACTTCCTACTTTTGCAGTCCAATACCCTATGATAAAAAGGACATCTTTTTTTTTTTTTTGGTGTTATTTCTAGGCCTTGTAGGTCTTCATAAAACTGGTCAACTTCAGTTTCTTCAGCATCAGTGGTTGGGAAAGACTTGGATTAAATGAACCTAGATCACTCTGTTGTTTTTGTGATTGCATCCAAGTATTGCATTTTGGACTCTTTTGACCAGGAGGGTTACTACATTTCTTCTAAGGGATTCTTGGCAACAGTAATAGATATAATTGTCACATGAATTAAACTCTTCCATTCCCATCCATTTTTGTTCACTGATTCCTAAGATGTTGACATCCACTCTTGATGTCTTCTGCTTGACCACGTCCAACAGACCTAACATTCCAGGTTCCTATGCAATACTGTTTGCTACATTATCAGATTCTACTTTCACCACCAGTCACATCCACAACTGAGTCATTTCCCCCTTGGACCAGTGGTTTCATTCTTTGTGGAGCTATTAGAAACTGTTCTCTGCTCTTCCCCAGTAGCATATCAGACACTTTCTGACCTGGGGCTAATGTTCCGGTGTCATATTTTTTTGCCTTTTCATGGTTCTCCTGCTAAGAATACTGGAGTGGGTTGCCATTCCCTCCTCCAGTTGACCATGATTTGTCATAACTCTCCACTATGACCCATCCATCTTGGGTGGTCCTGCACAGCATGGCTCATAGCTTCATTGAGTTATGCAAGCCCCTTTGCCACAACAAGGATGTAACCCATGAAGTTGTCTTTAACTTCATTCAAAATAGTTTTGTTAGACTGTGACAGCTGTAGCATGCATTAAAAAAAAAAAAAAAAACTATCAAAATTGGTGAATTTTTGCATAGCCATTTTATTTTTTTTTAATTGAACGTGGTTTGTCAGGTTTGTGCTGGAGATTTCTTCCTGGACGATACTCTACAGTTCGGCAGACTAGTTGAAGTTGACAGTGATCAAATAATCAAGACATCAATTGAGAATAATGTTACACCATGAGGGACATAGTTGACATACTCAAAATACCAAATCAATCATTAAAAATCATTTGTATGAGCTTGAGCTTGGTTAATCACTTTGATGTTTGGGTTCCACATAAGTTAAGCAAAAGACAAAACCTTCTTGGGAGTCCTCTATTATGAGCGGTTTCTGGAAAACCAAATGATTGATTCCCAAAAGTACTGCTTCCAATTAGACCAACCGGAATTTTAGTCAACAGAAAACTCAATCTTCCAGGTTTCCTTGATAACCAGGTAAAAACTGTTACAGATTGGCTAGGAAGTTGATTCATCTGCCATATTCACCATATTGCACCTTCAGATTTCCATGTATTTCAGTCTTGACTCAATTCTCTGAATGGAAGAAAATTTCAATTCCCTGGAAGCTGTCAAAGGAAGCTGGCATAGTTCTTTGCTCAAAAAGATAGAAAGTTTTCAGAGATAGAATCATGAAGTTGCCTGAAAAATGGCAAAAGGAAACGGAACAAAATGGTGACTACATTCTACAGTAAAGTTCTTGGTAGAAATGAAAATGTGTATTTTGACTTAAGAATCAAAGGAACATTTTGGGCAACCCTGATGCTTTTGAACTGTGGTGTTGGAGAAGACTCTTGAGAGTCCCTTGGACTGCAAGGAGATCCAACCAGTCCATTCTGAAGGAGATCAACCCTGGGATTTCTTTGGAAGGAATGATGCTAAAGCTGAAACTCCAGTAC
>SJYT01070874.1:0-155187 GCA_006410635.1 Cephalophus harveyi | reverse complement strand
AAAAAAAAAAAAAAAACAGGTAAGTAAGTTCCTCTAAGGAAGTGATAAATGCTGGTCAGCCACAGATAAGGAGCTTGGCCTTATCTGTGAATCAATTATCTATTTCCTTCAGCTAGCAAATCTGCTACAAAAAAATGTCAGCTGAATTAAACAGTGCACTCAGATACTTAAAGAGTGAAAACTCTTCATCTTTTCACAAAACAGGAACAAAAGTTCACTGAACAGCAGACTGTCCAAGCTTTTGTACCATCCAGGATTTTTCAAATAGTTTGCTATGAGCTCTGCATCCCAAGATAAAATCCAGAAATTTTTCCTAGCCCCACATGCAGCTAGGAGAGAGCTATGTGACCTAGGGTCTGCCAAAGAGAACCAATCATTTCAAGTTGATTAGGAAGAGACCAAAATAGGAGGAGGGACTAAGTAAAGTCCTTTATTCTGGTCAAGGCAGATGCTTGACCAGCTCTGAGGAGGAGTTAAGGTTCACTGGCAACCCACTCCAGTACTCTTGCCTGGAGAATCCCATAGAGGGAGGAACCTGGTGGGCTACAGTCCATGGGGTCGCAGAGTCGGACACGACTGAGCGACTTCACTTTCATGGTTCACTGACATCTAGTGGCCAGTAACAAGAAGATAAGCTATAGGGTCCAAATCTACCCCAAAAGCAGTGGAGTATTTGCTAGAAAACGTCCAAGGCGTGGTTTGGACAGTTTCTGGCTGTGTGGCTTCAGTCAGACTCTGGCCTTCCCAAATATTATTTGAGTTCTTCTACTCACTCATGAAGTTTAAAATGCTTTCAAACTTAACCACCAGACACTTTTATAAACTCAACACTTTAGCAATAGGTTTCAAGCCTATAGAAATATAACCATCAAAAAAGAAAGTTCTAATTTTGATTACTAGTTTACCCACACCTCTATATAAAATGAGAGTTAAGCCATATTATTTAGCCACATTCATTTTCATTAACTCCACTCAAAAAAGGTCAAAACAATTTTAGCAATGCTATATTACATAGACCTAAAATTAGGCATCTGTAATTTGAACTGCTAAAAATAACTAGTATTTCTCCTATAATGAAAAATGGCTGTTTAGGGTGTGGGGGAATATCTTACACATATACTGAATACTCCTTTCAAGGTCAGAAAATAATAAGTCCAGTCTTTCCTCTTCCCTTTTCTCAATCTCATAATCAGCAATGTATAAAAGAGGTCAAGAGCTTGTCCAGTGTGGTTAAGGAGACAACTTATTTTTTGTCTGGGATGGGTTTTAGCCACTGCATCCCAAGGCACAGTTTGTTTCTTGGGGGTGGGGCCCTGGCATTATAATACATTTAGTTCACTTAGGAACTTCCCTTTCTTCTAAGAGTTAAGAAAACATTTTCACTCCTAAATAAGCCGAGGTAAACTTCCACAGACCCTGCGAAATTCTTAAGTTTCACAGTTAAATAGAAATAAATGTGTTGAGACATACTTTCATCAGTCCTTTCTTTCAATATATTTTATTCTGATGAAGTTACAAAAGTAGATACAAAACACTTTTTTTAAAAAGTACAGTTAACCGACTTAGAAAAATAGATAAAGCCCCTAAAGGTTTAAAAATACAAAATAAATTTTCATGTAAAGAACATTTAAAAATACTTTAGATAACCAAGACTAACTTAAGCAAGTTATTTTCAATGTAGACCAAACATAGAATGTTGTCCTATAATAAATCTATAGCACACTGGTAATCCATTTGGATTTACAGAATACTTGTTTGAAACAGAATCTGATGAGCGAAAACCCAAGTGAATTTCAACACAGTTGCTTCAGTAAAATTACTGCTACCACAGATAATCTCATCCCCCAAAGCCCATTACAATCTGAAATATCAAAATCTAATGCAAAAGCACAGGAAGACTGAGGAGCTACTATTTTCCCTCTTTGCCAGAATTGTACACTAGTTAAAAACCAAATCCTGAACCAGTCACTGAACTGGTATTTAGAGGAAATAATGTCCCTGTTGAAGCTGCTTAGTTTGGTGTCCCAGCTAGTATTTTCAGGCCAGAATTCTACAGAAAGCAGAGACAGACTCCTATATCAGGCAAAGGTGACACCAGCAGCATGACTAAAGCTGCTCAGAAACAAATTTCTAGGACTTACACTCTTTGGGACTGGTGTGTTTATGCGTATGAGGTAATGATGTAATGTTTAGAAGCTTTTCCACTTCTAATGTGACCTCAATGTTCAGAGAGAGGGCCGAACAGCATACTCATGAAATCTCAAAAATATTTGAAAAATTAACATCACCACCAGGACTGCTCCTCTTGCCTCTGCTCTTCTACAAAAACTTTCCTTTTGCTGTTATCAACGTCATGATGAATACAGATGTGCATTTCTCAAGTAGGCAGCTACATGAGCTAAGGATCTACAGGTCTTAAGATGAAAGGAAATACTTTGTTAACTGGCAGCCTACTAAAAACCACTTTTTTCACAGTTTGGCAAAGAGTAAAGGAGTCATTTGGTTGTCAATAAAAAACTGTAGTACAAGCAAGTTTTACTATTTAAACAAAAATCTGCACATCATTGTCCAAAAGTTTTTTTAAAAAGGCCTGGAAATTAAAGCACCATTGCATAATTCAGCAAGTACTACCCAACCCATGATTTTAGTTGGGTGTGAAGAGCAGTGATGAGACACTGAGAGAGGACTTCTGATTAGGAGGAGCCAGGGGAGTGAGTGTTACTCAGGGAGATAAATCAAGATTGAGAGGAGTCAAAGAAAGACCGACTCCTTCCAACTTTAGTCAAAGGCTGGCCTTCTAGCCAAGCCAAGAAGGTGCTATCTTCTCCATGTTCTCTGCCCTTTGCTCCATCTCTCCTGTTTACTCCCTGGTCTTGGATGTAAATAAATAATGTTAACACTAATGTTTGGTTGCACTGCTGGTTAAGCCAGATTAACTGGGAATGCTTTTTTTTTTTTTTGGTATTGCTTTTATTTTTTTAAAAAAGGGACATTTTGAATTACCCGAATTCTTAATTACCAACAAATTTTAAAATTTATGTCCCATTATTAAGCTGTCTCTACTACTGTTACTTTAGTTACTTAGTTTAGGGCTCTAAGTCATGCAGAGAGGGATGATTTCTACCACTGAAAATAAATGAAGGAAAGTAAGAACACTTTTATTTGATGATATTTACAAAAGTAGATACAAAACACTTTTTTTAAAAAGTACAGTTAACCGACTTAGAAAAATAGATAAAGCCCCTAAAGGTTTAAAAATACAAAATAAATTTTCATGTAAAGAACATTTAAAAATACTTTAGATAACCAAGACTAACTTAAGCAAGTTATTTTCAATGTAGACCAAACATAGAATGTTGTCCTATAATAAATCTATAGCACACTGGTAATCCATTTGGATTTACAGAATACTTGTTTGAAACAGAATCTGATGAGCGAAAACCCAAGTGAATTTCAACACAGTTGCTTCAGTAAAATTACTGCTACCACAGATAATCTCATCCCCCAAAGCCCATTACAATCTGAAATATCAAAATCTAATGCAAAAGCACAGGAAGACTGAGGAGCTACTATTTTCCCTCTTTGCCAGAATTGTACACTAGTTAAAAACCAAATCCTGAACCAGTCACTGAACTGGTATTTAGAGGAAATAATGTCCCTGTTGAAGCTGCTTAGTTTGGTGTCCCAGCTAGTATTTTCAGGCCAGAATTCTACAGAAAGCAGAGACAGACTCCTATATCAGGCAAAGGTGACACCAGCAGCATGACTAAAGCTGCTCAGAAACAAATTTCTAGGACTTACACTCTTTGGGACTGGTGTGTTTATGCGTATGAGGTAATGATGTAATGTTTAGAAGCTTTTCCACTTCTAATGTGACCTCAATGTTCAGAGAGAGGGCCGAACAGCATACTCATGAAATCTCAAAAATATTTGAAAAATTAACATCACCACCAGGACTGCTCCTCTTGCCTCTGCTCTTCTACAAAAACTTTCCTTTTGCTGTTATCAACGTCATGATGAATACAGATGTGCATTTCTCAAGTAGGCAGCTACATGAGCTAAGGATCTACAGGTCTTAAGATGAAAGGAAATACTTTGTTAACTGGCAGCCTACTAAAAACCACTTTTTTCACAGTTTGGCAAAGAGTAAAGGAGTCATTTGGTTGTCAATAAAAAACTGTAGTACAAGCAAGTTTTACTATTTAAACAAAAATCTGCACATCATTGTCCAAAAGTTTTTTTTAAAAGGCCTGGAAATTAAAGCACCATTGCATAACTCAGCAAGTACTACCCAACCCATGATTTTAGTTGGGTGTGAAGAGCAGTGATGAGACACTGAGAGAGGACTTCTGATTAGGAGGAGCCAGGGGAGTGAGTGTTACTCAGGGAGATAAATCAAGATTGAGAGGAGTCAAAGAAAGACCGACTCCTTCCAACTTTAGTCAAAGGCTGGCCTTCTAGCCAAGCCAAGAAGGTGCTATCTTCTCCATGTTCTCTGCCCTTTGCTCCATCTCTCCTGTTTACTCCCTGGTCTTGGATGTAAATAAATAATGTTAACACTAATGTTTGGTTGCACTGCTGGTTAAGCCAGATTAACTGGGAATGCTTTTTTTTTTTTTTGGTATTGCTTTTATTTTTTTAAAAAAGGGACATTTTGAATTACCCGAATTCTTAATTACCAACAAATTTTAAAATTTATGTCCCATTATTAAGCTGTCTCTACTACTGTTACTTTAGTTACTTAGTTTAGGGCTCTAAGTCATGCAGAGAGGGATGATTTCTACCACTGAAAATAAATGAAGGAAAGTAAGAACACTTTTATTTGATGATACTTGAAATATTAGAAATGATAAAAATACAATCTTACTTGAGAAACATTTCATTCCTAGCAGACTTAATTAAAGCCAACAATGTTCCAAGTCAAGAGGCAGTAACATCCTAACATTCTAAAAAAACCTTCTTGTTTGGAAAATGATCAACATAAACGTACAGAATGCCTGATGGTTCTTTTGGATAATCTTAAAATGAGGATTATGGAATGTTTCATAGAGGACTTTTTTTAATAAGAGATTTTCCCACTATTTCCCAAAACAATGATGTATGGTTTCAGCCTAAATCAGATAAAATGTTTTGTTTCCTTTAAAATTCTATATATATTTAAGAATTTACTGAAATTGAGTTATTACAAAAATGGAGTTTCTAAGTCATTTTTTCTTTTCAATCTTGTAGAATAATAAAAATAAATAACAAAAAAACTTCAAATTTAACCTTAACCAAAGGTATCAAGGAACATGGTGAGTACTTTGCAAAAAATCATAGCTCTGAAACAAATGTTGATGAACTTCAAGTGTTGCCAGTCTGGCAAGTCTTTAGTATTATGTGTGCCTCAATACACTTCAAACAGTCTAGATCTGAAAAATCTAATGAAAATTAGATCTTTTCTTCACTAAAAGAGATTCTTTTTACCCCAACAGAATAATTTCAAGTTTTGATACAAAAACAATTAAAGCAAATAAAACGCCAATCCATCCTTTGACTATTAACAGAATGAAGTTTTTTTTACTTATCCCATTTTTGTGTCCTTTAAACATATACCCCCCTACCCCCGACACATACACACATACACACATTAAAGAACATGTAGCACACCAAACTTTTAGCTGGGTTATAAAATGTGCATACCTTTAAGGTTTTTTATTATGGTTTTCCTTATGTTTTAACCTTATGGGATAAAGTTCATGCATTTCTATACTACTCTTAACTAAGTCTCAAGACACAATAAAGATACATAGAAGTAGTTTCTATTTTAAGGAAAACTCAAAACAAAATAATCAAGTACTCTTGAGTACTTTCTTCTATTCTCCTATCCAAATTTCAAGGCCTCTGCAACCAAAAACATGAATGAAAATAATGGTTTTTGAGACCCAAATTTGTTATAATTTTTCTGGAAGTCTTCCTTTTCCCAGCCAAAATCTACATATTAAAATTAATCTGAATGAAGCTTTTCAAAATAAAAATCTGCAAGACAATTAATTCTTAGATGCCTTAAAAAAATTCTTTGATACACACTAAAAATCTAGATAGGCTGTGAATAAAATCCCAAATAAAAATTAAAAAATAAAGTCATTTTAGAAATAACTCTGGTTGCTCCCATACCATGTCTTATGATGATTTAAACGGCAATCACGGATTTTGAAAAAAATACATGTATATAACCTATAAAAAACACGAGCATACAAATTTCAAACTAAAAGATTATCCAAAGTGACACAAATGTTTTTAATCTAAAGAAAATTTCAAAATGCCTCTTCTATTTGTAAAATAAAAGCAGAATAAAACTGATTTGATTGCATTATTAAGAAATTTGTTCCGGAAGCTTGTTAACAAATTATTGGTAGAAATTTTTTATATCCATCATGCTGTTACCTGAATCAGACTTCAGTCATCTTCTTCAGTAAATGAATAAGTAAACTAATAAACTACAAGTTAGTCCTCACATACTACAACCAAAAATGACTCTGTGGTAGTAACAGCAGTGAAAATACAGTGCCTCAAATTCAGCCGTGTCCTGAATTTCTCTCTGAAGGTATTAGGCCAACCTACCTTTGGGACAATTTTATCAGTAGACACAGACAATTGGTGTCTTTTTATCCTGTCTTAAAGTCTGTATCACTAGTCTATAACAGAAAGCAATGAGATAGCTCTAGCAGTAGATGAAGCAAGAAGGTAACTGTTCCAGAACAAAAATTTATCTGTCTTTTGATCCAAGCTTCTCAATTAATTCCTGAAGAGGTGCCAACTCACGCCTATCAATCAGATTAAACTCCTAAAAAAAGAAGAAAAATAAAATAACAGATCTAAAATTAAAACTCTATGTCATTCAGAGAAAGGATTCCTAACTCTAGCTTTCTGAAATCCAAAAGAATGATGAAATAATCTCTATGAATATTTTAAAATAGGATCATTTTTACTCCCTATTTTTAAAATACAAGGGACTTGATAGTGGCCTACATCTACATACTATCTATGATAGGCAACAATCTCTAAGAAAGACAAAAAAGAAACCACAGTACATTCTCCTCTGTGTGGTACACAGAATTGGATATAAAATATCTACTCTAAAAGCTACTGATTTTCCCATCAAAATATCTATAGAGAGATATATTTATATTTGCATAAAGAATTATATACTTCTAAAGTTAGGCTATGGAATCCCTATTCTTTGATCATTTTTTTCAAACAATGTGAATTATTTTTACTTTAAAAAGTTCTAATTCCAACTAAGGGCCCATAAGGAAATAGGCCACACCTCTGAAGGGGGTGGTTCTTTGTGGCGTTTCTAGCTGCTAACTTTGTAAGATTTGGCCTGAAGTAGACTTCTGGAAACTTAACTCAAGATAGTAGCTAACGAGTTCTTCCAAAATTTTCTCCTCCAGGCACAGACATCTCATGAAACGACACAACCCTAGATGTTTCTCTCATGGCATCCCTTTATTCAGCAGTGGCAATGGGACATGAGGGTGCTGATAAGCTTCCCTGGGTGTTTGGTGCTTCATGTCATATTCCAATCAGAGACCAGGGGCAGGTCTCTCCAGAGGCAAAAGGCCCCAAATGGGGGTGATGCCTTCTATTCTGTTATGTACATCAAAGAAATAAACAAGAAAAAGGGAATAAAACAGAAGAACTCTGCATGCTTACCTCTATATCTATAAATAAGACATTATAAATACTCTTTATTAATTACCAATTCAAATACGTCCATGTCAAAGGACACACCAAACTCAATACAATTCAACTTACCTGAACGAAGAAAATAAAGTGCTTAAAGGAGGTGTTGAGGTGGGCTTCCTCCTGCAGCTGCATTACAGAATCAAAGTGCTGGTGATAAATATGGGCATAAACCCTGAACAGACGTTTTAGAATGGTCTTTGCCACAGACATAAAGTTTTTAGGAAATGGGACACCTGTAATATATATGTCTCAATCAGTCTTTATCAGTAAGAGGAAAATAAATAGCAGAAAAATTTAGACAATGCCATGAACATCTCCAATACACAAATTCACAAATACAAACTTCTATCCATATATATATATTTCAAAAATGCAAGGGAAAGAACCACCCAAACCTAAGTATGTGAGGTATCCTCATACCACACTTTCGTTGACTGCCTTAGAATAGCAGGCACAAGTGACAAGTTATGGAAGATGACGCTAAATCAAAGTTGAATTTTACTTGTTTAACACTGGAGAATTTCTCCCTAAAATTAATGGCAACAAGTTTGTTTGTTTCTTGTTTTTTTTGGCCCTGTCATGCAGCCTGTTGGGAATCTTAGCTCCCCAGTCAGGGATCAAACTCAAAGCCCCTGCATTGGAAGGGTGTTTTAACCACTGGACTGCCAGGGAACTCCCAGGAAGTTCTATTTACAGTTTAGACTATAAATAGAAAATTTTTACTTTTGGCAATTTATAACTCTAAAAAGATTTTTTACACACCCACACACACTCAACCAGGACTGGAAACTTTCCCAAGCAAAAGAAAAAAGTATACCTTGAGTCATTATTATCTACTGTCTACAAATAAAAAATATTTTATCTTCTGAAGTACTCTGAAAATCTAGTCTTCCTTCTTAGACTAGGAGTCCCCAACTTTATGACTCCCAACTTTATATTTAATTTTTTAAAGTGCTATTTCCATTTTCCTGTAGTATAAGAAGAGGAATAATACTTTTGATAAAAGGGAAGAATGGCACCTCTCTATTTTTCAAAGAAAATAAATATCTCCTCATAAAAGAACTGGGAGAGATCGTAGTCATCTCTCTCCAAGCAGTGCAGGCGGGGATCTGACTGGCTGCATTCCTGAGAATTTTGGTTGACAAGATCAATGTTTCTTAGGAAACAGGCACAGAAGACAATACAACAGGCACGCAATACAGCTGACAAACACACAAGAAGGTAACTGCTTCCCAAATAATCTAGAATAGTTGGCCTAACAACGCTATACTACTCTTGAACATGTCCCTTTCTCTAATTTTTCAGAAAACAAAAGTTAAAACCCTTTCTCCTTCCCTGCATTCTGTATTCTTGACTTCTCCACCAGTCCTTAATAGTTTGAAATTTAGTGTATTTTGCTCTTGTAAGCTGATGTATGCGTATGTGTTCCTCTACCCCTCATCCCCAGTCTTTGTAACAACTTGCCTTTTCACACATTATTCTGAGAGTTATGGACATGTTTTTCTGGACTTGGTCTTATATTCATGTATTGAAAAGATGGATTTTTAAGTCAAATCCTTTTTCTCTCAGAATTTGCAAATGGGCACCTTGCTATTAAAAAAAATATTAATAAGCTAGATATATTAGCTTAAAAATGAGTAACAATCAAGTTTTGTCTAAAACAATACATAATGGCATAAGTTAAGATCTGGATAATAGTCTAATGAAGGGGAAAATAATTCTAGAACATTAGGATAAAATATTGAAGAATTGGGAAGCTGAAGAAAGAGAATAATGACAAAAGTATTCTTTACCTCCATAAGATGGCTGCTAAGCTGCTAAATTGCTTCAGTCATGTTCGACTCTGTGAGACCCCATAGACGGCAGCCTACCAGGCTCCCCCGTCCCTGGGATTCTCCAGGCAAGAACACTGGAGTGGGTTGCCATTTCCTTCTCCAATGCATGAAAGTGAAAAGTGAAAGTGAAGTCGCTTAGTCGTGCCCGACTCTTAGCGACCCCATGGACTGCAGCCTTCCAAGCTCCTCCGTCCATGGGATTTTCCAGGCAAGAGTACTGGAGTGGGGTGCCATTGCCTTATCCATACTGGAATGGGGTGCATTGCTTTCTCAATAAATATAAGTGATTTATTTTAATCTAAGCACTTTCCAAGCTGAATTTAACATTCAAGCACAGCCGATACACAATAAAGGATCTATGAGAAAGGAAACAAAAGGCTTTATAGAATAGAAAAATTGACCAACAGCAAACAGACTAAATCTAATATGACATAAATTTTTCTCCTAGAAGCCTCTGATTAGATTTCAAAAAGGAATCTGCTATGTTCTGAATGTGTGTGTGCACACGCATGTGCACGCACTTTGTTGCTCAGGTGTGTCTAACTCTTTGTAGCTCCCTGGACTGTAGCCCACCAGGCTCCTCTGTCCATGGGGAGTTTCCAGACAAGAATACTGGAGTGGATTGCCATGCCGTAATCCAGAGGATCTTCCCGACCCAGGGATCAAACCCAGGTCTCCCACACTGCAGGCTTTGTGCCTCCTTCAAAATCATATTGAAATTCTAACACCCTAGACAATGGTATTAAGAGGTGGGGCCTTTGGAGGTGATTAAGGCCATAAGGCCTCTGCCCCTTTGGCTAGAATTAGTGCCCTTATAGGAAGAAACAGATGGTTTCCCTCTCTGCCATGTGAGGATACAACAAAAAGACTGTTTTCTCGCTATCTGTAAACCAGGAATAGGACCTATGACAGAACCGGACCATGCTGGCCTCTGATCTTGGACTTCCAGACTTCAGAAGTTAAGAAACACATCGCTATTGCTTATAAGACCTCCAGTCTCTGGTACTTTTTGTTATAGCAACCCAAACAGACATGACAGAATCTAACAATATGTTGTTCATTAGATACCCTATACTGAAAATGACAGGGGCCAATCACATCCATGAATATCAATGCCAAAATCTTAATTGAAATATCCAGAAATAAATAAAAAAAAATTCTTGCAGCGGAATATTGAAAAAAATAGAGAAAACCTTATGATCAACAACAGAAAATAGAAGAGCATCTGATAGAACCCTACAATCAATTTGATTTTTAAAAATTCACAAACCTTTAGCCAAAAGTAAGATTCCTCCTTAATACTGAAAGACTAGAAGCACGCACATGAAGTAAAGAAAAGGATGTTTGCCTTCATCACCTTTACTCGGCACTGCTCTGAAAGCACTAGTTACTGCAATTAGTTAAGAGTACACAAGCAGTATATTTATCAGGAAAGAATAGATGAAATTAGTATTATCTTACTCTGATGTGACTATAAACTTTAAAAACTCAAGAAAACCAATCCAAAAGAAATAGTCAGAAACTGATGATCAATTATAAAATTCATAGTTACATCAACAGCTTTCCTATATACTAAACAATAACCAGTTAGAAACCAGATTATCAATAAAAACATTAAGTGCCTATGAATAAACTTAAGAAACTTGAAAGACTAAAGTAAAATACAGAATTTTTCCAAGAGGGAATAAGAAATAATTAAAAGACTGTTCTTGGATAGAAAGACTCAGTATTGTCAAGAGAACAAGAATCCCTACATTAATTTACAAACTGAATGAAATCTTAATAAAAATCTCACAGGTCTTCTTTTTACCTTGACAAAATGTTTATAAATTCTTTGGAAGAACAAACTTTCCAGAATAGCCGTGAGTATTCTGAAAAAGAAGAGCAAGGAAGAGAGACTAGCCCTACAATATGTTCAAAAATACACGGCCATGGTAGTTAAAACGGTGTGGAATTTCTGTAAGAATAAAGACATTTAAAGACTCCAAAACATATGTCAATTTGCTGTACACACCCATGAAAATCAGGGGATAAAAGACACACGTATTTGATAAATGGTACCGGACAAACTGACTAGCATTTATAATTGGGAAAAAATTCCTGACAGAACAAAGATTTAAAAACAAAACCACAAAAGTACTAAATAAAAGCATTGACAAATAATTTTATGATCTTTAACTAGGAAAGTCCCTTCTGATCATTGTATTAAAATCCAATCATCATAAAGGCAAAGATTAATATGCCAAAATAACATACATAGCCGAAAAACCCTCATAAACAAAATAAGTCAATAAGGCAACCTAAAGAAAAATATAACATGCACAACAAAGATCTGATATATCCTTAACACAAAGAAACAGAAAAAGGATATCAACAGAAAACAGTGATCAGTAAACCAAAAAATGCTCAATCTTTTCAATATTTTGTAAAATGAACATTATACTAGAAATTTATTTACCCATTTTAGAAAAGAAAAACTGAGAGGCAACTAGTACTGACGAAGAAACACAGGCAGACACAAACATGGCTGGAAGGAGTATACATCTACAACCTTTCTGCAATCTTTATTAGATTTTGTTATACTAATAGAGCATTAAAAAGAACATAACACATTTATCATTTAAAAAGAATATTAGTTCTACAACATTAACTCACCAATTTTAGAAGGAAAAAGAGTTTCATCATCAAGTTGATCCTGAACCCAAGTCATCAAATAGTCAATGTATTTTGGTGCAGAACATTTGATTGGCTTTTTAATGTTAGTACCATCTGCCCAATGATATTCATATCTGGAGAGAAAAAAATTTTAGTAATAAAGTTTTAAAAAACATGTTGCACCTTATAATCATAGTAGGTTCAGTTCGTCTACGTTAAGTGTGTTCACGCACACATATACACACATAATTTTAGTAAATTAACCGAAGTTCTACTGAAGATTACTTGGGAGTTCCCTGCAGAAAGACAACTGACCTTTAAACAACATGGGTTTGAACCACACAGGTCCACTTATACCCAGATATTTTTCAATAGTAAATACTATTATCCATAGTTGGTTGAATCCATAGATGCAGAGGGACCATGGATATGGAGGGCTGACTCAACTTACACAATATTCTGAAATACGATGGTAATAAATGGAAAAGAGAAAAGTATGTCAGCTGGTTGTGCCAGAATTTGTTTTACAACATAGCCCTGAGAAAGGCCAAGGAACTGAGTTCCTGTCAGTTAGAGGGTGCTGAGGAGTGGGTAAGGTGCTGATGGATCCTCCACATTCTGAGCTTTTTGGCCATTAAGAGTTATCAATAGAGCCAAGATTACAAAACCCTGTTTTTTTTGAGAGGGTTCTAAAGAATAAATCTTATGCATGCATCTTTTTCTACCTCACTTTTGCTAAGCTAGAATGACTAATAATAAAACTTCACTTTACGAATCATTTAAGCCAAAGATAGGAAATTTGAGGACTAAAACAACACTTCACAAAATAAACAACTTCTCTCCTAAAATAATGTAACTCAAATTCACTGGGGACCTTTTTTAACTTTACATAGAAACGACAACAAATTCAGAAAGGACTATTTTTTCCCGAGGTAAATATCTTAATACCATCTATCATCACATAAAAGCAATCAATTGTTATAGGAAAAAAGACTGGAAGGATACTAAAACGTTAACTTTATAACATCTTAATCTTGTGGGTGATAAAGGGTTCTACCTCTTTGTCAATATTTCTAGAAATTTATTACAGTCAAAAAATTTTAATCTAGCATCTTTAAGCCAGGTAACTAAAGCAGCACAATTTGGAAGTAATTAATACCAAATAAACACAAGGAGAAAAATCAAATATTAAAGGGTCAACTAAAAATTCTAAGAAATTAATTTAAAAAACAGAAACAAAACCATAAATTTAACAAAATTGAAAAAATAACTTTTGCAAAAGCAAGATAAACCTAAATTTCTTTACTTTCGATCCTACTGAACATTTATACTTACAATGCAATTACGAAAAATCAAAACACTGGGAAACACATACCAAAGTATTTAATAACTAAAAGGCTAAAGGTAAGCTTTTGTTTTCACAAGCGAACAGGCAAGAAAAACAACAAGTCTTTACTATTTAATTTATATGAATTGGTGATTAGCATTATTTAGTAATTCAAACACCTATATAATAGCCAGTATAAGTACCTTGGACCTGCAGACATGACTGGACAGCTTGCTTCAGTGCAGAATTCTGTGATAGTTCCATATAACATGTTGATCTGATTGAAGAAATCCACAGCTGGAAAATTAATAGCAGAATTGTGTTAAAATGTTTATGTAAACACAATAAAACATCAGATCTCTCAACTGGAGGATTCAGTCAAGAATCTTCAGGAGATTCAACAATCCAGGGGCAAGATAAATTCTCTTTTTTTAATTGTCACACCTAAAGTAAACTTAAAAAAAATTATTTATTTATGTGGCTGTGCCAGGTCTTAGTTGCAGCATGTGAATCTTTAGTTGTGGCATGTGGGATCTAGTTCCCTGACCAGGGATCAAACCTGAGCCCCCTGCACTGGAAGCTCAGAGTCTTAGCCACTGAAATCACCAGAGAACTCCCTTAAGTGAAGTTTTAATATACACTTATTTTTAATATACTAAGCTTTTAAACAGCCTGTAAGCAGGAAAATACTAGAGATATTAATAACAATGGCAACTGAGCTTCCAGTTCAAGATGGCAGAGTAGAAGAACGTGCACTTAGATCTCCTCCTGCAAGAGCACCAAAATTGCAACTAGTTATGGAACAAGCATAGACAGGAGGATGCTGGAACCTACCAAAAGATACCCTGTGTCCAAAAACAAAGAAGAAGCTGCAGCGAGATGATAGGAGAGGCGCAATCATGATAAAATCAAATGCCACAGCCACTGGGTGGGTGACCTACAAAAGTTCTCCCACTGTTGTGAAGATTCTGAACCCCACATCAGAATCAGACAAAGGGGCTGGGAATCCCCAGGGAATCTGATTGAAGGCCAACAGGATTTGATTACAAGACTTCCACAGGACTGGGAGAAACAGAGACTCCAGTCTTGCAGGGCACAAACAGAACCTTGTGTGCACCAGACTTAGAGGAAAGGAGCTGTGACCCCACAGGAGACTGAACCAAAGCTACCTGCTGGGGTTGGAGGGTCTCTTGAGGAGGCATAGGTCAACAGGGGCTCACTACAGTGTCGGTGGCACTGGCAGGTCCCCCTTGGTGTAAACCCTCTAGGAATTCACCACTAAACCCTACCATAGAGCCTATAAAACCCAGAGCTGGGTCACCTCAAGCCAAAAAGCTTCCAAGGAGGGAGCACAGTTCAGTTCAGTTGCTCAGTCATGTCCGACCCTTTGTGACCCCATGAATCACAGCACGCCAGGCCTCCCGGAGTTCACCCAAACTCATGTGCATCGAGTCACTGATGCCATCCAGCCATCTCATCCTCTGATGTCCCCTTCTCCTCCTGCCTCCAATCCCTCCCAGCATCAGAGTCTTTTCCAATGAGTCAACTCTTCACATGAGGTGGCCAAAATATTGGAGTTTCAGCTTTAGCACCAGTCTTTCCAAAGAACACCCAGGACTGATCTCCTTTAGAATGGACTGGTTGGATCTCCTTGCAGTCCAAGGGACTCTCAAGAGTCTTCTCCAACACCACAGTTCAAAACCATCAATTCTTCGGCTCTCAGCTTTCTTCACAGTCCAACTTTCACATCCATACATGACTACTGGAAAAACCATAGCCTTGACTAGATGGACCTTTGTTGGCAAAGTAATGTCTCTGCTTTTTTGAGTGCAGCACTTTCACAGCACCATCTTTCAGGATTTGAAACAGCTCCACTGGAATTCCATCACCTCCACTAGTTTTGTTCGTAGTGATGCTTTCTAAGGCCTACTTGACTTCACATTCCAGGATGTCTGGCTCTAGGTGAGTGATCACACCATTGTGATTATCTGGTTTGTGAAGATCTTTTTTGTATAGTTCTTCTGTGTATTCTTGCCACCTCTTCTTAATATCTTCTGCTTCTGTTAGGTCCATACCATTTCTGTCCTTTATTGACCCATCTTAGCATGACATGTTCCCTTAGTATCTCTAATTTTCTTGAAGAGCCCTCTAGTCTTTCCCATTCCCATTTTTTCCATTTTCTATTGTTTTTCCATTCTGTTTTTCCATTCCCATTCTATTGTTTTCCCATTCTGTTGTTTTCCTCTATTTCTTTGCATTGATCACTGAGGAAGGCTTTCTTATCTCTCTTTGCTATTCTTTGGAACTCTGCATCCAGATGCTTATATCTTTCCTTTTCTCCTTTGCTTTTCGCTTCTCTTCTTTTCACAGCTATTTGTAAGGTCTCCCCAGGCAACCCTTCCCATCAGCAGATAACTGGACTAAAGCATTACTGAGCAAGGCCCTGCCCACCAGACCAAGTCCCACTTTTTCCCCGCCACCAGTCCCTTCCACCAGGAAGCTTACACAAGGCTCTTAGCCTCTTCCGTCAGAGGGCAGAGAGAAGATGCAAGAAGAATCACAGTCCCCTAGCAACTAAAACAAAAACCATATTACACGAAGTTAATTAGCATGAAAAAGCAGAAATTTATGTCCTAGATGAAAGGACAAGATAAAACCCCAGAAAAACAACTAAATCAAGACACGATACCTTCCAGAAAAAGAATTCAGAGTGATAGTGAAGATGATTCAGGATCTCAGAAAAAGAATGGAGACAAAGATTGAGAAGATGCAAGAAATGTTTACCAAAGACCTAGAAGATCTAAAGAACAAACAGAGATGAACAATACATTAGAAGGAATCAATAGCAGAATAACTGAGGCAGAAGAACAGACAAATGATCTGGAGGACAGAATGGTGGAAATCACTGCTGCAGAAGAGAATATAGAAAAAAGAATGAAAGAAATGAAGACAGCCTAAGAGACCTGTGCTGCTGCTGCTAAGTTGCTTCAGTCATGTCTGACTCTGTGCGACCCCAGAGACAACAGCCCACCAGGCTCCCTCATCCCTGGGATTTAAATGTACCAATATTCGGATTATAGGGGTCCTAGGAGGAGAAGAGAGAGAGAGAGAAATGAGAAAATATTTGAAGAGACAGTAGCTGAAAACTTCCCTAACGTGGGAAAGGAAGTAGTCAACCAGGTTCAGGAAAACAGAGAGTCTTAGGCAGGATAAACCCAAAGAACACACCAAGACACACAGTAATCAAACTGACAAAAACTAAAGACAGAGATAAAACATTAAAAGCAAGAAGGGAAAAACAACAAATAACATACAAGGGAACTACCATCAGACTATCAAGTTGATTTCTCAACAGACACTCTATGTGCAAGAGGGGAATGGCAAGATATGTTTAAAGTGATGAAAAAGAAGAACCTACAACCAAGAATACTCCACCCAGCAAGACTCTCCCCTTCAGATTTCATGGAGAAATCAAAAGCTTTCCAGATGAGCAAAAGTTAAGAGAATTCAGCACCACCAAATCAGCTTTACAACAAATGCTAAAGGAAGATTTCTAGGCAAGAAACAAGCGAAGGAAAAGACCAACCTACAAAAAACAAACCCAAAACAATTAAGAAAATGGTAACAGAATCATACACAATCAATAATTATCTTAAATGTAAATGGATTAAATGCACCAACAAAAAGACAAGACTGGCTGGGTGGATGAAAACATGTGCATGTATGCACTTCCATGTACCGCATCACTCTGCCTGACCCCTCAAATTGTATGTAATTATGTTCTTAGGTTTATTATGTCCCCATTATGGCTTACAATTGTAATTACTGTTTCTGTCTGGTTATTGATTGTGAAAATTGATAAACACCTCCCACTATTGTGATTATGTAACTATCTCTCATTTAATACCACTGTATCATGATTGGTCAAAAGAAAAATAACAGAATTCTGTATTACCAAAATTACCATTTAATAGGAAAACCTGTAATCACTTCTTAAAATCCAGATGCATTATCAGAATTAATTTGGAATTTTTTGAAAAATATAAATACATAGGTATAGATTTTTTCTGCACCAGAGTTCCAGATATGTTTCTAATGAGCAACCATGTTTAAAAACAACTGGACCATCCGAGGAGATTTACTTTTATCTAGTTTGTTTCACTTTTTCTATTTCTTATTCAGTGCTCCCATTTAGTTAATGTTTTCCAATTTCTCCATCTGTTCTTTTTTTTAAAATTTTTCTTTCTCAAGCCTTTATCAAACATAGTAGAAAACTCTTGTATTCATATATATAATGTGCATAATATATAAATTTTAGAAAACTTCTGAGTTTTTGCCTAACTAAAAAATTTAGTCTGTTTGACTTGGTTTAGTTTGATTCTCCTTGCTTGATTCAGCACGAATAGAATGCTAGATTTCTAATTAAAAAAAAAAAAAGATATGCAACAAAGGTTTACTGTATAGCACAGGGATTATTGACTGTGTTGCAAGATACAGTCAATATCTTGTAATAATCTATAATGGAAAACAATTTCAAAATTAATATGTATACATATATAACTGAATCACAAAAAACATTCTACTTTTTGAAATTTAGTAATGTTTATCTTTTTGCCAGTTTTTCTAAATGTCCTATGAACATCTAGTAACAATGTGAAAGTGAAAGTGAAGTTGCTCAGTCAAGTCCGACTCTTTGTGACCCTGTGGACTGTAGTCCACCAGGCTCCTCTGTCTGTGGGATTCTCCAGGCAAGAATACTGGAGTGGGTTGCCATTTCCTTCTCCAGGGGATCTTCCCGACCCAGGGACTGAACCCAGGTCTCCCGCATTGCAGGCAGACGCTTTAACCTCTGAGCCACCAGGGAAGCACGAGATACAAAATTTTAAATACATTTGTTTAGAATAAAAGACTGTTATTGTTCAGTCGCTAGTCATGTCTGACTCTTTGTGACTCCATGAACTGCAGCACACCAGGCTTCTCTGTCCATCACTAACTCCTTGAGTTTGCTCAAACTCATGCCCATTGAGTCAATGATACCATCCAACCACTTCATCCTCTATTGCCCCCTTCTCCTGCTCTCCATTTTTCCCAGCAACAGGGTCTTTTCCAATGAGTCAGCTCTTTGCATCAGGTGGCTAAGTATCGGACCTTCAGCTTCAGCATTCGTCCTTTCAACAAATATTCAGGATAGACTTCCTAAAGGATTGACTGACTTGATCTCTTTGATGTAAGGGTCTCGCAAGAGTCTTCTCAAGCAACACAGTTCAAAAGCATCAATTGTTCGGCGATCAGCCTTCTTTATGGTCCAACTCTCACATCCATACATGACTACTGGAAAAACCAACCATAGCTTTGACTGGATGGACCTTTGTCAGCAAAGTGATGACTCTGCTTTTTAAAACACTGTCTAGTATTGACATAGCTATTCTTCCAAGGAGCAAACATCTTTTAATTTCATGGCTGCAGTCACTATCTGCAGTGATTCTGGAGTCGAAGAAAATGAAATCTGACACTGTTCCCACATTTCCCCCATCTATTTGCCATGAGCCTGATGGGCTATAGTCCATGGGGTTGCAAAGAGTCGGACACGACTGAGCAACTTAACTTAACTTATTTGCCATGAAGTGATAGGATCGGATGCCATGATCTTAAAGTTTTTTGAATGTTGAGTTTTAAGCCAGCTTTTTCACTCTCCTCTTTCACCTTCATCAAGAGGCTCTTCAGTTCCTCTTCACTTTCTAACATTAACGTGGTTATCAACTGCATATCTGAGGTTGTTGATATTTCTCCCAGCAATCTTGATTCCAGTCCAAGGTTCCATGTCTAATTCTTACTGTTGCTTCTTGTTCTGCATACACGTTTTGCAGGAGGCAAGTAAGGCAGTCTGGTATTCCCATCTCTTTAAGAATATTCTAGTTTGTTGTGACCCACACAGTCAAAAGCTTTAGCACAGTCAACGAAGCAGAAGTAGATGTTTGTTTGGAATTCCCTTGCTTTTTCTATGATTCAGGGTATGTTGACAATTTGATCTCTTGTTCCTCTGCCTTTTTTAAACCCAGCCTGTACCTATGGAATTTCTCAGTTCATGTACTGCTGAAGCCTAGCTTGAAGGATTTTACTGGCATGTGAAATCAGTGCAATTGTACGGTAATCTGAACATTCTTTGGCATTGCTTTTCTTTGGGATTGGAATGAAGACTTTTTCTAGTCCTGCGGCCATGGTTGAGTTTTCCAAATTTGCTGGCATACTGAGCACAGCACTTTAACAGCATCATCTTCTAGGATTTGAAATAGCTCAGCTGAAATTCCAACACCTCCACTAGCTTTGTTCATAATAATGCTTCCTAAGACCCACTTGACTTCACACTCCAAGATGAATGGGTCTAGATGAGTGACCACATCATCGTGGTTAACTGGGTCATTAAGAGCTTTTTTATACAGTTCTTCTGTGTATTTGTGCCACCTTTTCTGCTTCTGTTAGGTCCTTGCCATTTTTGTCCTTTACTGTCCCTATCTTTGTATGAAATGTTCAAATTAATATAAATAAAATCTACTGTATTTAAATTATTAATGGCATTATTCAAGATGCTCCTATTCTTATTTTTTCTGCACTTGATAAAATATTCTCAGAGAAATGTTAATATGTCTCACTATGATTATATATATTTTTATTTTCCCTTATATATCTTCTGATTTTTATGTATCTTTGTTGTTAGGTGTCTAATGGTTAATGATGTCTTTATGTTAGGTGTCTAATGGTTAATGATGTCTTTAATCTTCTTTGTGAATTGTACCTTTTATCATTAAAAACGCTCATCTTTGTTTCATTTAAAAATAAATAAATTGAAAAACAAAAAAACCAAAAATTCTAACTTAAAGGTAATTATTACATTAGAATATACAATTTGATGATATCCAAGCAAATGAAAAGCCATACCTTCTTATCAGTCTCGACCAGACAATATCATTGTGTTAGGAAAGAGAAGAAAAGTATTGTGAATATACTGTGAGGGAGGTGTTTCAGCTATATCAGGCATTAAAAAATCTAATTTATCAGAAAAAATTGAGACCCAGTGCATATTGAAGACATAAAAAATACATGAGATAAAGTCCTTTGTTCTAGAGTCTCTAGCTAACAAAAACGACAAATCAAGAGAGGGATAATACAACATATAAGAGAGCATCCAAAGGCCAACAAAAAGTGCTAGAAGAATTCAGAGAAAAGGTAACATCTTGGGAAGCTGAGACAGTCAAGGAGTACTTTCTTAAAGAGCTTCAGCTAGAAGTGGAAGAAAATAGAAGAGGAAGGGGGTAAGAAACTCAGGCTTAACTGACTGAAACATACTGCTTTGCACAGAGAAAACCACATAAGCCTTGGAAAGATTTGTTAAAATGTCTCAGTTCCCTGTCTAAAAGACTACCTAAACGCAACTAGGGCTTTTCCAAGTTTCTTAAAAAACAAATGCATAAAAAAGCTCCACCATGTCAAAAGGAGTTTTATACAAAACCCCCTCACTTATAAACTTTCCTCTTAAATTAGTCATGTTTTCTAGGAAAGTAATACATTGAGCACTCTTTCAAAATATAGAATGCACCTAGATGGAGTGCTGGTTATATTGGTCTGTTCTCAAAATATGGTCCAGAGATTACCTGTTTCATAGGGGAAACTGTGAGGTCAGAAATATTTTAATTGCTCTGAATTATCACTCTCTTAGGAGGCACGGTAGAGCTGTCCAGAGGCTCCATGGTGTGACACCACAACAGACTGAATGCAGAAGCAAGTATGAGAATCCAGCCATCAGACATTAAATAAGATTTGCAACCAATGCCATACTTCTCACTAACATTTATTTTGGAAAATAACTATTTTTATAAAAATATATTTATGTTAATGGGTAATGTAATGGGTTTATTATTGCTATTTTTAGAGGAATTTTAAAATAAATATTTTTAATTGCTCAGTTTTAATTTCTAACACAGGATCATTAAAAACAACTCATATAATTAAAAACTCTATGGGTTCTCAATAATTTTTAAGGTTGAGACTAGCTGATTAGAGCAGTAAGTCTCAAAGAAAAGTCTAAGGCTGAAGAAGGCCAACAGATTCCTTCAGAATGAAAGATGATACACACATAGCCAATAGGCAAATGAAAAGACGTTCAACACTGGGGCTTCCCTGCTGGTACAGTGGTTATGAATCTGCCTTGCAATGCAGGGGACACTGGTTCTATCCCTGATCTGGGAAGACCCCACATGCCTTAACTATAAGCCTACGTGCCACAGTTACTGAAGCTTGTGAGTACAGAGCCAGTGCTATGCAATAAGAGAAGCCGCTGCACCGCAACTACAAAGTAGCCCCCATTCTCCACACACAGTAATAAAGACCCAGTGCAGCCAAAACCAAAGAAATAAATGAAGATGAGAAACAACAACAAACAAGATGTTCAACATCACTGATTATTAAAGAAACACAAATCGCAACTACAATGAGGTGCCACCTCACACCAGTCAGAATGGCCATCATTAAAAAGTCAACAAACAACAAATGCTGGAAAGGATGTGGAGAAAAGAGAACACTCCTACAATGCTGGTGGGGATGTAAGTTGGTACAGCCACAGTGAAAAACATATGGATGTTCCTCAGAAAACTAAAAACAGAATTACCATATTATCTAGCAATTCCACTCCTGGGCATATATCCAGACAAAGCTATAATTAAAAAAGATACACGCACCCCTTTGTTCACAGTAGCACGCTTCACAATAGCCACAATGCCAAGACACGGAAACAACCTGAAAGTCCAAAGACAAATGAATGGATAAAGAAGATGTGGCACATACACAATGGGATATTACTCAGCCATAAAAAAGAACAAAATATGGCACGTCCCTGCTGGTCCAGTGGTTAAGACTAGGTGCTCCCAATGCAGGGGGCATGGGTTCAATCCCTGGTTGGGGAACTAAGATCCTGCATGCTGGCTACCCGCCCCCCCCACACACACACAAAAAGAACGAAATAATCCCATTTGCAGCAACATGGATGGACCTAGAGATTATCATACTAAATGAAGTAACTCAGAGAAAGACAAATACTATATGATATCACAAATGAACCTATTTATGAAACCAACCACAGACACAGAGAACAGACTGGTGGTTGCCAAGGGAAGGGGGAGGGGATGGAGGAAGGATCGGGTAGGAAGTTGGGATTAGCTTTTGTAAGCTTCTTATATATAGAACAGATAAACAACACGTCCTACTAATAGTAGGGAGAATTAATATCCTACGATAATACTGAAAAATATAAAAAAAGTATACATAACTGAATATATATAACAATCACTGTGCTGCACAGCAGTAATTAACACAACATTGTAAATCAACTACACTTCAATTAAAAAAATCTAAAAAAGAATAAGATAATAATTTGAATAAGATTACAAAAAAGGGGTCTTTTCTAATAGATAATAGTTAACATGGTTACATAACAAAAGAGAGATAAAAATACATAGAGAAAAAAATCTAGGGACTTCCCTGGTGGTCCAGGGGTTAAGAATTCACCTTTCAATGCAGGGTATGCAGGTTCAATCCTTGGTCAGGGAAATAAGATCCCTCATGCCCACGAGTTCTAGAGCCCATGAGCCAAAACAAGAGAGAAGCTTACATAAGAGGCAAGGAAACATCCTGCATGCCACAACTAAGATCCAACACACCCAAATAAATAAATAATTTTTAAAAAAGATCAAATCCCAACCATTCCAACTTTCCCCCTACACACAGGTAACTACTAATTTTCTCTGTCTCTTGCCCTGTAAGTTTCCTTATCCCATCTAACACAAAAGAAAACACATTATATAGTTTTGCACTTTCTTCCTCTTAGTAATATGAATAACATTTTTTAATGAGTTGAAGAAAATAAAATTTTTCTTAATGTGGCTACTGGAAATTTTTAAATTACATTTATAACTTACAATATATTCCTATTACGCTTACTCCTTGGAAGAAAAGTTATGACCAACCCAGATAGTATTTTCAAAAGCAGAGACATTACTTTGCCGACTAAGGTCCGTCTAGTCAAGGCTACGGTTTTTCCTGTGGTCATGTATGGATGTGAGAGTTGGACTGTGAAGAAGGCTGAGCGCCGAAGAACTGATGCTTTTGAACTGTGGTGTTGGAGAAGACTCTTGAGAGTCCCTTGGACTGCAAGGAGATCCAACCAGTCCATTCTGAAGGAGATCAACCCTGGGATTTCTTTGGAAGGAATGATGCTAAAGCTGAAACTCCAGTACTTTGGCCACCTCATGCGAAGAGTTGACTCATTGGAAAAGACTCTGATGCTGGGAGGGACTGGGGGCAGGAGAAGAAGGGGATGACAGAGGATGAGATGGCTGGATGGCATCACGGACTCGATGGATGTGAGTCTGAGTGAACTCCGAGAGATGGTGATGAACAGACAGGCCTGGCGTGCTGCAATTCATGGGGTCGCAAAGAGTCGGACACGACTTAGCAACTGAACTGAACTGAGACCACACTGACCAAGGCAATGATTATTAACACAGAAGCATCTATACTGTTGGAAGTATGTACCACCACCTGAGAAGTAGTCTTAAAATAAACAAAATCAAACCTGAATTTGACCAAAGCTCCAAATCTGTACTAACATGGTAGCCACTAGACACACAGGGTGATTTACATTAAAATGAAGTGCAGTTTACATTAAAATGAAGTTAAATTTAAAATTCACTTTCAGTCCCAGTAGTACTCTTGCCTGGAAAATCCCATGGATGGAGGAGCCTGGTAGGCTGCAGTCCATGGGGTCGCTAAGAGTCGGACATGCCTGAGCGACTTCACTTTCACTTTTCACTTTCGTGCATTGGAGAAGGAAATGGCAACCCACTCCAGTGTTCTTGCCTGGAGAATCCCAGGGACAGAGGAGCCTGGTAGGAGGCCGTCTATGGGGTTGCACAGTGTCGGACACGACTAAAGTGACTCAGCAGCAGCAGCAGCAGCCACATTTCAAGTGCTAAATGGCCATAGTGAAGATACACATTTTCATTATCACAGAAATATGTCTGGGATTTCCTTCAAAATAATCAGGGTAGTATACAGAAACAGCATAAGGCCATGTATTGATAATTGCCGAAGCTGGATAACAGATACCTGGGAATTCATTCTACTAGTTTCTCTACATTTGTATGTCTGAAAATTTCCATTAAAAAGTTTTAAAGATTCCTGGAACAACAAAAATTCCTAGTAGACTTAAACCCTATCATCCAGAACTGATCTCATCTCAAAAATGATGGACTCCAAAATGATGTTCCACTCTCAGCATATCCTCCCATGTCATGCCCTTACTTTCCTGATTTCAGAGTGACTTTCAGCTCATGGATCACTCTGCTTTCTCCCAGTCTCTCAATTTCCTTCTGACTACTCCAAAGTCACAATAATCAAGTGACTGACCAAAGCAACTACGCTTGACTTTTCTGTATACATGGGCAAATGAAAGGTGCTGGGAGTGGGGGCACAACTGTGAAGATGGATCCCTACAAAGTCATGTCCATCGCAGGTAGGATCTTTGTGTTTTATCAATTTCTCATTTGCCCTTACTCAGCAATTCAGACCATTCTCGGAGATTACCCCAAAGCACTCTTCATTTCTCCTCAGGTCTCTCTACTCAACCACACAACTACACCCTGAAGAGAAAACACTTCGGATCTATTTGCAATTATATGTTTCTTCACAGATAATGTTTTATTATGATACTTAAACACTCAAAAGGGCTTCCTTGGTGGCTCAGATGGTAAAGAATCTGCCTGCAATGCGGGAGACCTGGGTTCAAGCCCTGGGTTGGAAAGATCCCCTGGAGAAGGGAATGGTTACCCATGCCAGTATTCTGGCCTGGAGAATTCCATGGACTGTATAGTCCATGGGGTCGCAAAGAGTCGGACATGACTGAGTGACTTTCACTCACACGCATAAAAGAAAATTCATTAACAAAAAGATTTTAGCAAAATCTTACCAACTAGTAATGTTGAAAGTTATTTAAAAACTTACTGTTAACAGCAATCCATTCATTGAGGTCCTCTCCCTCTGGCAACATAACAGCTTGTCTCAAATTCCCACTTCCTAGAGTTGCTTCTGCATGTTTTAAGAGTTCATACTGATGAGATCCTTCAGGGATATTCTTCTTTGGTTTGAATGTTTTAGAAGAGCGGCTACTACTGTTAGGTTAAAAGTGAGAGTATATCCATTTTTAGGACCAGACATAGAATGAACATTTTAGGCATATAAATTGTTTTGAAATTAAAAAACATTTCCTGAAAAGTGTGACACACAATAAAGATTTAAAAATTTTAAAAAGTTTCCCCTACACAGAAACAGGAATAGCAGCACAATTTCACATAGAGGGCAATTTTATTAAGCTGCACAAAGCAGTCTGGTATAACAGAAAGGGCAACCTAACCAAAAGAAGAAAAAACCTGGATTCTAGTTCTTGATCTGCCACTAACTCTGTGATGACTTGAGAAACCTAACCTCCTTTTGGCCTGTTTTCATCTACAGAAAGCAGTGCTGCAAGAGTGGTAGTTCTAAGGCTCTTATAGCTTAAAAATCCAGTTTTCTGTATCAAAATTCTTGTGCCATCAAAGCAAACTACAGAAGAATCACTAACATTTGGAATTTATGGCAGGGAAAATCAACAACTGGTTTTGGAGGGGAAAAGTAAGCTTTTATTCCTATCTCACACCATTCATAAGGTCTTCCTAATATGACACAAAGCTCAGAAAAAAATGGACAGATTTCTAACTATAACAATTAAAACTTCCATAATTCAGGGAAAAAAAGTACTTTTAACACATATTACAAAGTGTGAACTACATAATAAAAGGCTTTTATAATTGGTTAAGAAAAGACTTTAGAAAAATGGGCTAAAGAGTTGATTATATAATTCAGAAAGAAAAACAGTGACAAATGAACAGATGTGAAATGATCCTCAATCCGTCCCCCTGCTTCTAGGCATCTGTCCCTGATAAGGATGTGTTTTCCAAGATTGTTTTTAATAGTGAAAAACCTGGAAACAATCCTAAAGCTTACTAGTAGAGAAACGAGTATGACACATCTGTATCATGGGATACCATACGGCAATTAAGAAGAGCAAGACAGAACTACATGAATTCACATAGATTTCAATACATGGTCACACATATTCCAATATGAAACGTACAACAGAAGTCTATTTTGTAAATGCATAGAAAATGCCACCCATCAAACTGATACTGGTGATTACTTCCAGGAAGGGAAGGAAACAAGACTGAGGACTTTCACTTTACCTGAGTAATCTAAGTTTTAAATAAGACTGATTGTTAAGTAAAAAGGAGTTATGAAAACAATAAAAATCTAACATGGGAAGCTTGTGTTTAACATAATAAAGAGCTAAATTTAATAGGGAAGTATTACATTAGAGGGAATGACCCTTTACAATAAAAACAAGCTGTGAATGACAGGAAGCTAAATATGGAAAACTAGCAAGAAAAGATGTCTCAAGGTTCTGTATGATCTTCATGTAAATGAAGACGTCTGTGCTTCAAATGGCACCATCAAGACAGTGAAAAGAATCTACAAAATCAGAGAAAATTTTGTAAAATGCAGATGTGATTAAGGGACTTATATCCAGGATAAAGAATTTTTACAACTTAAAACCAGAGACAAGCCAATTTAAAAAATGGTCTAAAGTGTTTGAATACAAATTGCCAGTAAGCACACAAAGGTGCTCAACATCATTAATCATTAAGGAAAAACAAATTAAAATCACAATGAGATACCATTTCACATCCACTTAGGATGTGCTATAATCAAAAATTCAATTAACAAGTGCTAGAGAGGCTGTGGGGAAATTTCCAAAAGAATTAACACATACATCCAAAACAAAAATCTATACACAAGTTTATAGCATAATTATTCATAATAGCCAAAAAGCAGAAACTCAATTGTCTATCAACAAAACAAAGTTTAAAAGAAATAAACAGAGCCATATTTAGGTCCAAAAAACAAATAAGAACTGTGCATCCACAAACCACCAACTAAACATTAACATAAGAAAAAAACTGGTTGGGGGGGTTGTTCTGGTAATAAGGAAACTTTCAATTAAAACATAAATCAAATAGACTTTTGGATATGGTAATCACACTTTGAAGGCTATTCGCTTAAAAAATAATCCAAAGGAGGGGAAAAGCGGTTGTTAGTCAAAGCTTTGTAATCGTATTTTACAATAGCAAAATACTAGAAAAGAATCCAAATTTCTCACAATAAGAAACGGGGTGAACTCTGGTTATGATACACTTAGATATCAAGTATGTGGGTGATGCCCATAACTAAAAATGGATTCGCTCATACAATAGATATTTAAGCAGAACACTAGATAGAGAGGGCCACTCGAGGAAAAAAAGGTGTTACAGCAATGCTTCCCAAACGTTAACGTGCTTAAGAATCATCAGAGAATTTACAAACTTTTCCCACTTGAAGGCTCATTTGGGTCCAACAGCTATCTCTAAAACAGGATTCTACTGAGTTAAAAAGATGTTAGTTAATTACACAAATTCACAAAGTGGGCTGAATCAGAACTGTTCGTAAAGGCCGCAGCTTAACTTTAGAGACACTCCCACATTTTCCAGGGGCGGCATTTTTCCGCGGGGGTAATTTAATCCTGACGATAATAAAGCTGGCGTACGGTGGAATAAAAAGCTTAGTCAGCATGCATCGTTACTAAAAGGCTGGGGACTTGAGAGAAATTGGGAGCCCCGGATCGTCTCTCTGCCCTCAGGCGCACTCGGGCGGAAAAGTTTCGAGGCGCTACCGGCCTCGGGGCCTTTCTATACCCCAACCTTCTCGCTCCGCTTCCTTTGCCTCGACCTTCATCTCCGTCGGCTTCTGCCCACATCCTAGACTCCCCCAAGACTCCGAGCGCTCGCAGAGCAAGCACCTGGCACCCCTACCCCGGCCCGGGGGGCTGCCCTCGCCTCAGGCGCCCCAGCGCCCCTTCCGGCCCTCACTCAGCCCTGGAGCCCCGGCCCCACTCACAAGAGGAAGCTCATCTTCCGTGCTCGCAGGGGAGGGGCCGCTGGCCCCCGCCGCCGTCAGGATCTCCCCCAAGACTCCGAGCGCTCGCAGAGCAAGCACCTGGCACCCCTACCCCGGCCCGGGGGGCTGCCCTCGCCTCAGGCGCCCCAGCGCCCCTTCCGGCCCTCACTCAGCCCTGGAGCCCCGGCCCCACTCACAAGAGGAAGCTCATCTTCCGTGCTCGCAGGGGAGGGGCCGCTGGCCCCCGCCGCCGTCAGGACTCGGAGTCCGCGCGGAACCGGGAAGGAGCGGGAGGTCCGAAGCCGGCGGACAGCCGAAGCCGGCGCCGCCACAGCTCCGAGCCCGGGTGGAACCGAGGCAGAGCCGGTGCAAGCGGGTGTGAGCAACTGAACCCGCCTAGCACTCCTCCCCCACCTTCCAGCCCCAAAATGCGGAACCAGCAAAATCTCGCGATCTAAGGCTCCGTTCCCCCCGTCTAGGCGCCGCCCCCCACCCCTAGAGCGTATCTACAAACCCTCTTTTGCACCGCCCGCTCCTTCACCTCAGCCAATCAGGGGCCTCTAAGGTCGGCTTTCCGCTCCGGAAGTCGTGGTGGGTTCACGGTCCTTGGCCTGGAAGAATGGCTGACCTTGCGCTTGGTTCTGATTGTCTAGCAGAGCAAGCACCTGGTACCCCTACCCCGGCCCGGGGGACTGCCCTCGCCTCAGGCGCCTCATCGCCTCTTCTGGCCCTCACTCAGCCTCGGAGCCCCGGCCACACTCACAAGAGGAAGCTCATCTTCTGTTCTCGGACGGGAGGGGCCGCTGGCCCCCGCCGCGGTCAGGACTCGGAGTCCGCGCGGAACCGGGAAGGAGCGGAAGGTCCGAAGCCGGCGGACAGCCGAAGCCGGCGCCGCCACAGCTCCAAGCCCGGGTGGAACCGAGGAAGAGCCGGTGCAAGCGGGTGTGAGCAACTGAACCCGCCTAGTACTCCTCCCCCACCTTCCAGACCCAAAATGCGGAACCAGCAAAATCTCGCGATCTAAGGCTTCGTTCGGCACCGCCCCCCATCCCTAGAGCGTATCTACAAACCCCTTTTTGCACCGCCCGCTCCTTCACCTCAGCCAATCAGGGGCCTCTAAGGTCGGGTTTCCGCTCCGGAAGTCGTGGTGGGTTCACGGTCCTTGGCCTGGAAGAATGGCTGACCTTGCGCTTGGTTCTGATTGTCGCTGTTGTGTGCCTCCTGTCTCCTTAGGTGGCAAGGGGCCTTTGTGAGCTCAGAAACCTTAAATTTTTTTTTTTTTTTCTATTGCGGTGTGAAGTTTGTGGAATCTTAGTTCTTTGACTGGGGATGGAACCTGGGCCCATGGCATAGAAAGCCCTGAGTCTTAATTCCCTAAAAAAAATGTTTTAAATTTTAATTTGATTTTTAAGTTGAGATTTAAAATTCACTCTATTATTTTTGAATAATTCTATTTATTTATTTTCGGCTGTGTTGCATCTTCGTTGCTGAGCACCAGTTTTCTGTAGTTGTGACAAGCAGGGCCTCCTCTCCAGTTGTGGTGCACAGGCTGCTCTCTGTGGTGGCTTTTCTTGTTGTGGAGGGAGCATAGCCTCTGGGGCACACCAGCTCCAGTAGTTGCAGCACCTGGGCTCAGTAGTTGTGGTTCCTGGGCTCTAGAACACAGCGGAATAGTTGTGGCACACACGCTTGGTTGCTTCTCAGCATATGGGAATCTTCCTGGGTCAGGGTCAGAGATGGAACCTGTGTCTCCTGCATTGACAGGTGAAGTCTTTACCACTGAGCCACCAGGGCAGCCCCAAATTCACCCTTCTAAAGAGGATGCTTTTGTGTTTTTTATCACAGAGTACTCAGAGTCCTTCAACCCCTATCTTGTTCTAGGTTTTTTCCCCCCCCAATAGATCCCTCCCAAAACAGGTACCCATTAGCAGTTGCTTCCTGTGCCTCCCTCTTCTTAAGTCCTGGCACAACTGATCTACCTTCTTTTTATACGACTTTGCCGAACCTGAATATTTCATATAAGTGGAATCATACAATATGTGGTGTTTTGTGACTGCCTTCATTCAATTACCATAATGTTTTTAAGTTTCATCCACATTGTAGTATGTATCAGTACTTTATTCTTTCTATAAATGAACACTATTCCATTGCATGAATATACTATGTTTTTTTAATCCATTCATCTATTGATGCACATTAGGGTTGTTTCCACTGTTTGGCTATAATGAATACTCTTGCTACAGTTTTTGTGTGGATGAATGTGTTCTTTTCTCTTGGGTATATGCCTAGGAGTGGCTGTGTCATACAGAAACAGATAACTGTATGGTTAACCTTTGTGGTAACTGCCAGACTGTTTTCCACGTTAGCTGCACCGTTTTACATCCCCACTGGCAAATATTCGAAGATTCTGATATTTCCACATCATTGATAACATTTGCTATTATGTATCTTTTTTTTTATTATTGCCAGCCTAGTGTATGGCAACCCACTCCAGTACTCTCGCCTGGAAAATCCCATGGATAGAGGAGCCTGGTAGGCTGCAGTCCGTGGGGTCGCTAAGAGTCGGACTCAACTGAGTGAATTCACTTTCACTTTTCAATTTCATGCACTGGAGAAGGAAATGGCAACCCACTCCAGTGTTCTTGCCTGGAGAATCCCAGAGACGGGGGAGCCTGGTGGGCTTCCGTCTATGGGGTCACACAGAGTCGGACACGACTGAAGTGACTTAGCAGCAGGAGCAGCAGCAGCAGCAGTGTGTGTGAAGTACTTTCTCTTGCTTTTGATCAGCATATCCCTGTTGCCGGATGTTGAGAATCTTCATGTGTTTATTGATCTTTAAAAAAAGTGTATTTTTATCTTCAAGTTTGTTTTGTTCAGTTGCTGCTGCTGAGTCACTTCAGTTGTGTCCGACTCTGTGTGACCCTATAGATGGCAGCCCACCAGGCTCCCCCATCCCTGGGATTCTCCAGGGAAGAGTACTGGAGTGGGTTGCCATTTCCTTCTCCAGTGCATGAAAGTGAAAAGTGAAAGTGAAGTCGCTCAGTCATGTCTGACCGTTCAGTTGCTAAGTCCTGCCTAATTCTTTGAGACCCCAATAGACTGCAGCACACCAGCCTCCCTGCCCTCTACTGCCTCCAGGAGTTTGCTCATATTCCTGTCCATTGAGTCAGTGATGCTGTCTAAATATCTCATCCTTTGCCACCCTCATCTCCTTTTGCCTTCAATCTTTGCCAGCATCAGGGTCTTTACCAATGAGTCAGTTAAAGCTTCAGCTTCAACATGAGTCCTGCCAGTGAATAAGCAGGGTTGATTTCCTTTCAGATTGACTGGTTTGACCTCCTTGCAGTCCAAGAGACTCTTGAGAGTCTTCTCCAGCATCACAGTTCCAACCCATCAATTCTTCAGCACTCAGCCTTCTTTACAGTCCAGCTCTCATCTCTGTACATGACTACTGGAAAAACCATGCTTTGACTATACTGATCTTTGTTGGCAAAGTGATGTCTGTGCTTTTTAATATGGAGTCTAGGTTTGTCACTAGCTTTCCTTCTGAAGAACAAGCATCTTTTAATTTCATGGCTGCAGTCACCATCTGCAGTGATCTTGAAGGCCAACAAAAGTAAAATAAAATCTGTCACTGCTTCCACTTTTCCCCCTTCTATTTGCTGTGAAGTGATGGGACTGGATGCCATGATCTTAGTGTTTTTTTAATGTTTCAAGCCAGCTTTTTTCACTTTCCTCTTTCACCATCATCAAGATGCTGTTTAGATCCTCTTTGCTTTCTGCCATTAGAGTGGTGTCATCTGCATATCTGAGGTTGTTGATATTTCTGCTGGCAGTTTTGATTCCTGCTTGTGATTTATCCAGCCTGGCATTTCACATAATGTACTCTGCATAGAAGTTAAATAAGCAGGGTGACAATATACAGCCTTGTCATATTCCTTTCCCAATTTGGAAACAGTCACTTGTTCCACATCTGTTTCTAACTCTTGCTTCTTGACCCACATGCAGGTTTCTCATGAGACAAATAAGGTGATCTGTTACTCCCATCTCTTGAAGAATTTTCTACAGTTTATTGTGATTCACACAGTCAACGGTTTTACAGATTCAATAAAGCAGAAGTAGATGTTTTTCTGGAATTCCCTTGCTTTCTCCATGATACAACAAATATTGACAGTTTGATCTCTGATTCCTCTGCCTTTTCTAAACCCAGCTTGAACATCTGGAAGCTGTCAGTTCACATACTACTGAAGCCTGACTTGAAGGATTTGAGCTTAACCTTGCTCAGCATATAAAATGAGTGCAATTTTATGGTAGTTTGAACATTCTTTGGTATCTCTCTTCTTTGGGATTAGAATGAAAATTAACCTTTTCCTGTCCTGTGGCCACTGCTGAGTGTTCCAAATTGGCTGACATGTTGAGTACAGCACTTTAACAGCATCATCTTTTAGGATTTGAAATAACTCAGCTGGAATTCCATCACCTCCATCAAAAATAGCTCAGCTGGAATTCCATCACTTCCACTAGTTTTGTTCGTAGTAATGCTTCCTAATTAGTAATGCATTAGTAATGCTCAAACGAAAGTAACTTTGTCCTTTGCACAAAGTAATGCTCAAGATTCTTCAAGCCAGGCTTCAGCAGTACATGAACCATGAACTTCCAGATGTTCAATCTGGATTTAGAAAAGGCAGAGGAACCAGAGATCAAATTGCCAACATCCGTTGGATCATCAAAAAACAAGAGAGTTCCAGAAGAATATCTACTGCTTTATTGACTACACCAAAGCCTTTGACTTTGGATCACAAAGTCTTTGTTGTGTGGATCACAACAAACTGTAGAAAATTCTTCAGGAGATGGGAATACCAGACCACTTTACCTGCCTCCTGAGAAATCTGTATGCAGGTCAAAAAGCAACAGTTAGAACTGGACGTGACACACGTGACTGTTTCCAAATTGGGAAAGGAGTACGAGAAGGCTGTATATTGTCACCCTGCTTATTTAACTTCTATGCAGAGTACATCATGCGAAATGCTGAGCTGAATGAAGCACAAGCTAAAATCAAGATTATGGGAGAAATATCCAATAACCTTAGATACGCAGATGACGTCACCCTTATGGCAGAAAGTGAAGAAGAACTAAAGAGGCTCTTGATGAAGGTGAAAGAGGAGAGTGAAAAAGCTGACTTAAAACTCAACATTCAAAAAACTAAGATCATGGCATCCGATCCCATCACTTCATGGCAAATAGATGGGGAAATAATGAAAACAGTGACAGACTTTATTTTGGGGGGCTCCAAAATCACTGCAGATTGTGACTGCAGCCATGAAATTAAAAGACGCTTGCTGTTTGGAAGAAAAGCTATGACCAACCTAGATAGCATATTAAAAAGCAGAGACGTTATTTTGCCGACACAAGTCCCTATAGTCAAAGCTATGGTTTTTCAGTAGTCATGTATTGATGTGAGAGTTGCACTATACAGAAAGCTGAGCACCAAAGAATTGATGGTTTTGAACTGTGGTGTTGGAGAAGACTCTTGAGAGTCCCTTGGACTGCAAGGAGATCAAACCAGTCAATCCTAAAGGAAATCAATCCTGAATATTCATCAGAAGGACTGATGCTGAAGCAGAAACTCTAATACTTTGGCCACCTGATGCAAAAAACTGATTAATTGGAAAAGACCCTGATGCTGGGAAAGATTGAAGGCAGAAGGGGAAAGGGACGATAGAGGATGAGATGGTTGGATGGCATTACTGACTCGATGGACATTCACCAACTCGATGGACATGAGTTTAGCAAGCTCAGGGAGTTGGTGATGGACAAGGAAGCCTGGCCTGCTGCAGTCCATGGGGTTGAAAAGAGTCGGACACAACTGAGTGACTGAGTTGAACTGAATGTTTTTTAGGGCCCACTTGACTTCACACTCCAGAATATCAGGCTTTAGGTGAGTGACCACACAATTGTGGTTATCTGGGTCATTAAGACCTTTTTTGTATAGTTTGCCTGTGTATTCTTGCCATGTCTTTTTAATCTCTTCTGCTTTTGTTAGGGCCTTACTGTTTCTGTCCTTTATCATTCCCATCCTTGCGGGAAATGTTCCCTTGATATCTCCAGTTTTCTTGAAGAGATCTCTAGTCTTTCCCATTCTATTGTTTTCCTCTGTTTCTTTGCATTGTTCATTGAGGAGGGCCTTCTTATCACTCCTTCCTGTTCTCTGGAGTTCTGCATTCAATTGGGTTTATCCTTCCTTTTCTCCTCTGACTTTCGTTTCTCTTCTCAGCTATTTGTAAAACTTCAGCCACTTTGCCTTCTTGCATTTCTTTATCTTGGGAGTGGTTTTGTGCACCCCTTCTTATGCCATTTAAGAACCTCCATCCATAGTTCTTCAGGCACTCTGTCTACCAGATCTAATTCCTTGAATCTATTCATCACCTCTGCTATATAATCATAAAGAATTTGATTTAGGTCATACCTGAATGGCCTGCTGGTTTCCTCTGTGTTCTTAAATTTAAGCTTGGATTATGCAAAAAGTACATGATCTGAGTCACAGTCAGCTCCAGGTCTTGTTTTTGCTGACTGTGTAGAGCTTTCCGTCTTTGGCTGCAAAGAATATAGTCAATCTAATTTCAATATTGACCATCTGGTGATGTCTATGTGTAAAGTCATCTCTTGGGTGTTTGTTATGACCAGTGTGATCTCTTGACAAAATTCTGTTAGTCTTTGCCCTGCTTCATTTTATACTCCAAGGCCAAACTTGCCTGTTACTCCAGGTATCTCTTGACTTCTTATTTTGCGTTCCAATCCCCTATGATGAAAAGGACACCTTTTTTTGATATTAGTTCAAGCAGGTCTTGTGGAAGAAGGCAATGGCAGCCCACTCCAGTACTCTTGCCTGGAAAATCCCACGGACAGAGGAGCCTGGAGGGCTACAGTCCATGGGGTCACTAAGAGTTGGACATGACTGAGCTACTTCACTTTTACTTTTCATTTTCATGCATTGGAGAAGGAAATGGCAACCTACTCCAGTGTTCTTGCCTGGATAATCCCAGGGACAGGGGAACCTGGTGGGCTACTGTCTATGGGGTCGCACAGAGTCAGACACGACTGAAGTGACTTAGCAGCAGCAGCAGCAGCAGCAAGCAAGTCTTGTAAGTCTTCACAGAACTGATCAACTTCAGCTTCTTTGGCATCAGTGGTTGGGGCAGAGTCTTGGATTAAATGAACCCAGATCATTCTGTTGTTTTTGAGATTGCACCCAAGTACTGCATTTCAGACTCTTTTGTTGACTATGAGTGCTACTGCATTTATTCTGAAGGATTCTTGTCCACCGTAGTTGATGTAATTGTCATTTGAATTAAATTATCCCATTCCCATCCATTTTAGTTCACTGATTCTAAGATGCTGATGTTCAATCTTGCCATCTCCTGCTTGACTACATCAAATTTATCTTGATGCATAGGCCTAACATTCCAGGTTCCTATGCAGTGTAGTTCTTTATAGCATCAGAATTTACTTTCCCTCCATGGATCACAGCCTTGTCATGGCAAAAGGGCATGCATATCTCAATGAAGCTGTGAACCATGCCATCCAAGGCCACCCAGATGGATGGGTCATAGTGAAGAGTTCTGACTAAACATGGTCCACTGGAGAGGGAAATGGGAATCCACTCCAGTATTCTTGCCAGGAAAAACCCATGAACAGTATGAAAAAGCATTAAGATATGACACTGGACAATGAGCCCCCTCAGGTCAGAAGGTGTCCAGTTTGCTAGTGAGGAAGAGTGGAGGATAATTACTAAGAGCTCCAGAAAGAATGAAGCAGCTCAGCCAAAGCAGAAATAATGTTCAGTTTTAGATGTGTCTGGTTTTAAAAGTAAAGTCCCTTCCTTAAGTTAGACCCCCAAAAAAACCATCTGAAAAAGGGTCCTGGTCCAATTACAGTCTTCATACACAACATTACCAATTCATTTGTTCCTCAACTCCAACCAGTCCACATTCTGCAGGGTGCCAGCCCTCCCACAGAAATTTTTCTCACCATGCTCTCCAGGGTCAGTTTTCAGATCCCATAGGCATTTTTCAGTCATTCTCTTACTTGCCATTTACTTCTATCTGGCCCATTCTGCTAGATTCCTGATTTGATCAGTGATTCTATTTTCCAAGCATCTGATTGTCTTTCCCTATAACCAGGCACAAGTAGGGTACAGAGAAGAGGAGATCATGGCCAGTTACGTTGGTAATAGTCTACTTTAGCCAGACTTGGTAGCAACTGACAGAAAACCACACTGTTTATATTCACAATAGAGCTATTTTCTTCACCACTACACTGTGAATTTCCTTTGGAGTCAAAGATATACCTTGTTTTCTTGTCATCCCCAGTGCTCTGCACAGTATTTGGCACACAATAAATGCTCAACGAATGAAGAGGGATATAGACTGGAATTCTCAGGCTAATAAAGGAAACTGACACAGGGATAAATGGTAATTAGTACAGTATTACCAGTACTGATAAGATGATAGGTAGTGGAATTCTAGTCTCTTTATTTTTTGCCCTTTAGTTTTCTAGCTTCATTGCTCAAGGTGGTTTTCCAGCCAAACTACTTCTTGCTGTTTCTCCAATAACCCTTGGACCTCCTTCAGGCCACGCTCCTGTTCTTGCAGTTCTTTTTGCCTGGAATGGCCCAATATCCAGATCTTACTTTGTCCTTCAAGATCTAGCGGAAATCCTCTTTACTTCCTCTGAACTCTTGTAGCCCCTTATCTATATCCTTCTTATAATATATTATTATAGTTCAAGTTAAAAAGTAGTATTTGTGGACACTCCCCTGGTGGTCCAGTAGGTGAGACTCTGAACTCCCAATGCACAGGGCCAGGTTTCAATCCCTGGTCAGGGAACTAGATCCCACACACTGCAGCTAAAGATCCTAACTGCAGCAACAAAGATCAAAGGGTGCTCCAACTAAGACTGCTGCTGCTGCTGAGTCGCTTCAGTCGTGTCCGACTCTGTGCGACCCCACAGATGGCAGCCCACTGGGCTCCGCCATCCCTGGGATTCTCCAGGCAAGAATACTGGAGTGGGTTGCCATTTCCTTCTCCAATGCATGAAAGTGAAAAGTGAAAGTGAGGTCGTTCAGTCGTGTCTGACTCAGCGACCCCATGAACTGCAGCCTACCAGGCTCCTCCGTCCATGGGAGTTTCCAGGCAAGAGTACTGGAGTGGGGTGCCATTGCCTTCTCCGAACTAAGACTGGTGCAGCCAAATAAATAAATAAATAATTTTTAAAGAGCAGTATTTTCATATTTAACACCTGTTGTGTTAGGTGATAGGACTTTAAGAGTATCTTTTCTATTTTTCTGTATAATTCTAATTTTTCTCTAAGAAGACAATGCTGATATTAGTTTCTTTTTTTTTTCTTCTGAAAAGAGATGAAAGATAGAATAGTAACTAAAAAACTCGTATTTTGGAGATGACTGTATTTGAACCCTGAGTGCTGCTTAATAACCATATAACCTTGAGTATTTTCATCACTTTTTGCCTCAGTTTTCTTATTTGTAAAATGGGGCAATTTCATAGGGTTGTGATGATTAAATAAGTTAAGGTATAGAATTCTCCTAGTTCTATGCTATGTGCTAAATTGCTTCAGCTGTGTCCGACTCTTTGCGACCCCATGGACTGGAGCGCACCAGGCTCCTCTGTCCATGGGATTCCCCAGGCAAGAATACCGGGGTGGGTTGCCCTGTCCTCCTCTGGGAGATCTTCCCAACCCAGGTATCTAACCCACGTCTTTTATGTCTCCTGCGTTGGCATGCAGATTCTTTACCACTAGCGCCACCTGAAAAGCCCCTAGACAATTCTAGAACATAGATTTACTCAATCAATATTTTCTACATAAAAAGGAAGAAATTTTGACGTGTTTTATTACCTCTATTGGATGACCAGCTTCCTGAAAGCAAATCCCTGAGTTCCTTATCTTTGTATTTTAATCATGCCTACTGTGGAGATGTGTATCAGGTATTTAGCAGATATTTGTTAAATAATGTAACTGAATATTTGGGTATTATTTATTTACTTATTTACTTATTGGCAGAATGCACAGCTTGTGGGGTCTTAGGTCCCCAACTAGGAATCCAACCTGGGCTCTCAGCAGTGAAAGTGCTTAGTCCTAACCATTGGACCACCAGGGAATTCCCAGCTAAATATTATTTTACTTTTTTAAAGTTAATTTTTATTGGAGCATAGTTATTTTACAATGTCATATTAGTTTCTGCTGCACATAAATATTATATTAGACCTTTTTTTCCTTTATTTATTTTTTTTACTTTACAATACTATATTGGTTTTTTTAAAACTGATACAGCCCCTGGATTGCAGCAGTTCTTGTGTACCTTGGGAAGTAGTTGCATCTGCTTGCCCAAAGAATACAGTCTCACTTTTTTCTGTTGTTCTTTATCTACCTCAGTTTTCCTCAGTGGAGAACAATCTTGATCAAATGGTAGTGAAATAACCAGGTAAGGGGGTACATATTTTCTGGAAGGGATGGAAGTGCCTGGATCCTTCCCCCAAATATTTTTTTATAAGAAACCATGTAGGAAAACAACAGAGATATTACTACCAGTAAGCTACTAGAGTGAGAGCTGCGGGAAGCTCCCATGCTGGTTCTGTAACCTTGGCTGCTGAGAAAGATTGCAAGGATTAAATGGTAGAGCAGTGGTTTAAACTGGAAACTTCTTCATTATCCATGTGTTTTCTGTGAGAATTTTTTGATATGGTATTTTCAGTATGTTGTACACATTCCCTCTTTTACACACACACACACACACACAATTATTCTAGAAAGGTGCAGTCTAGTATATAGAGTTTGAGCCACATATGTAATTTTAAATTTTCTAGTAGAAAAGAAAAAAATATACATATATAATTATTTGTATATATACAAGGCAAAAATAAAATAAAATAAATTGAGTGGAATTAATCTCGATAATTTATTTAGCCTAATGTATCTAAAATAATTGTTTTTAACGTGGAGTCAGTTGAATCATTTTAATAAGATATTTTACTTTCTTTTTGCAAACACGATATACATGTATTTACATCTACACATAGCTCAGTTCAGACTAGCCACATTTCAAGTGCTCAGTAGCCACATATGGCTAGTGGCTGCTACGTTGGACAAGAAAGTTTTAGATCTTCTGTTTGATCCTCTCATAGCATACTTTGGTTTGTGCTTGCTTTTGTTGGTACCAAAGTACCAAGTTGTTATGACCTAATGAAACATTAACAGAAGCAAACAATGTGAAAACAATGCCTCAGTACCAAAGGACAGCCACATGGCAATCTATGGAATGAAGAAATCGAGAAAAAGGATAATTGTGGATGGCATCCCCAACTCGACGGACGTTGAGTCTGAGTGAACTCTGAGAGTTGGTGCTGGACAGGGAGGCCTGGTGTGCTGCGATTCATGGGGTCGCAAAGAGTCGGACACGACTGAGCGACTGAACTGAACCGACCTGAACTGAAGAATAGCTCTGCAAAAAGTGGCTCTGGATGCCCAGTGCAAAAGTGTTTGTTATGTACCTATCACTATTGCATTCTTGTTGCAGGTGACTTTATTTCACCCAAATATTACCTGTCACGTTGAGTAAAGATGTGTCAACTACAAATTGGCACTTGCCAAAGACATTTGCCATTTGCCATCTGCCTCTAGGGGATTGAATCCTATGCTGCTGCAGCTGTTGACCTTTGGCATGCCCTGAAGGGGGTTCAGGGTGGAGAATGAGGCACTTTGTGCATCAGGAAAACTGGTGGAACAGGTCTTTAGATAGTTAAGATATTTCAGGAACTGATTTCATGATCAGTTTCATGATCATGGTTTCACAATCCTTGCATTTCTTCATATCTAGAAAAGCAGTAAATCCCTTCATAGTGACATCTGTTCCTCGTGACTAGCAAAAAAAACCTTTTGTAAGATATATGCTTGATTGCATTGAACCTCCCCCTTCACCACCTATATTGATATTGACCTTCCCTGGTGGCCTCTTTGAAGCAGTTTCTCAGAGCTATCTGAGGTGGTTTCTCCTGGGCTCCAGTCCTCATTTTGCCCCAGATAAAACTTAACTAGCAGCTCTCACATTTTGCACCTTTTTTTTAGTCGACAGATGTTATTTTGATTTGATTAACTTTCCTTTATTAGCTTTGTTGGTGTTTAATTTATAACTGTGCGATCTGATAACTGTTTAAAAGCTATAAACATAAGTACATTTGGAAATTTATACTTTCATAATAATTTGTATTATTTAAATAATGTGATTGTTGTTAAAAATATTTCCAGACAACATGAGGAGAAGGAAATTCATGAAAGTTTTTCTCCCTTTTACTGGAATTGTTCTCTAAGTTGGAGAATCACTGAGGATATGAAAAGCCAGCCATTTATTAGAAAACCTTTCCAGATAGCTAGATTTGAGAGCAGAGGGGAGGTGGGGGAGCCTCAAGAATTCAGAAAACATCCCAGGTCAAACTGACCAGGGTATCAATATAGACCACTTAGGGACCAAACATAAGATTTCAGAATGAACAGACATAACGAAACAGAAACAGACTCATATACACAGCAACTCGGTGGTTGCCAGGGCTAGGGGTGGGGGTAGGGGGAGATGAGTGAAATAGATGAGGAAGATGAACAGATACCAACTTCCAGTCGAAATAATTTATTTGGTCATAGAGATGTAACGCAGGACATAAGAAATATAGTCAATAGTATTTTAATAACTTTGCTTGGTAACTAGATTTATGGTGGTGATCATTTATGTATAAAAATATTGACCTGAAACTAATGTAAAATTGTAAGGCAATCATACTTCAATTTCAAAAATAATAAAATATAAATATACAAAAGTTTAAAAAAATGATAAGACTTCTGAGAGAGAGAAAGAGTAAAATATTGAAATAGAAATTGCTAATTGCTGCAGGGTAATTTGCTCCTCTCAGACACAGTCTATAGTTTACAAATGCTGGCGAGGTTTCCCTCCTTCCTTGGCTCAGTTAACCAGAGAGATCACTGCACGCCATCTGGTCACAGCAGATGCTGAAAGCAGAAGCTAAGCAGCAAATTATACCGCAGCCAATATTGCCTTTTGTGAACCTCTCCCACACCTCCCCTGCCTACCCCTATTCATCACACAGTTCCCCTTTCCAGCTCCCTGGGGCAGGACTTGCAACCTTGCCTTTTCATTCTGTGTAAGCGCCCTGTCTCATCATTTGGTAAACTCCAGCTTTGCCTGAACACAACCTTGCTCAAGCCGGTGTGGCTTCCCTCTTTGGTCACAGCAAAGTTCCTACCCCTCCCAGCATGTCTGTGCTCTTGGCAGCCTGTGTTTTAGCCCCTGTCACAAGTGGATGAAAAAAGACAAGACAGTGAGGTGGCTAAGCTGTCCCTACCTGTTATCTTAGGACTCAGACCACAAGTGGTGAAAGAGAAATCCCAATTTATGACTAATCTTGAAAGTTCCAGGAAGAGAACCAAAGGGAAAGTTTATAAATGTGGTGACCTTGGGGAAATCTTTCGAGTGCATTTTCATCTTCTTGTTCCATTGTGGTGATTAGGTGAGAGGCTGTGTAAATGCCGTCAGTGAGGGGGAAGAGAGTCAGGCAGAAACCAAATGTACTGATGAAAACCTTTGTCACCCAGGCATGTCCTGCGGTGAGGAGCAGCCTTCTCTGAAAGTGCACTCTTTTTTGCATCAGTCTTTTTAATCACACGAAAGATTCTTTAAATTCTGTAGTTCTTTACAATTTCAAAAATTTCATATACATGGTCTCATATAAGCCCACTGAAAGTGTACTCCCAAGTGAGAACTGGTGACAAGGATTTGGGTCATATTGTCCTCGGTCACAGAGACCCCAATGACTCTATAAAGTTTTTAATGCCTTTTCTCATATATTTTTGCCCTTTTTGTTTGCTATTTTAACTCTGCCACTTACTAGCTGTGCACCTAGGGCAAGTTATTTAATCTCTTTGTACCTCAGTTTTCTCATCTGTAAAACAGGGACAATAATAGGACTGATAAGGGGATTGGACAATAGATGTAAAATACTCAGAACAGTGCTAGTATATGTTGGCTATTATTAGTCTCAGAAACTAAAGACTGTGTTGCTGTGTTGCTATCTTCTTTTTTCTACTAAAATTGAAAAGCTATTTTTCTAGTTTCTTAAGAAAGAAAATGGATTTGAAAATTAGATTTGCCATTTACTAGCTGTGTGATCTTCAGGAAGTTATTAACCACTCTGTGCCTCAGTTTCATATTCTGCAAAATGAGGATAATATCAGTATACTGCTTTATGGGATTATGGTGGGAATTAAATGAGTTATGAAGCATAAAGCATTTAGAACAGTGCTGGCACATAGTAAGTGCTAATTGTTAGTTATGTTGCTGTCTGCAGCTAATTATCTCCCTCATTATTACCAGCACCTTTAATCTTGAATGTAATAAAATGAGGACAAGTAGAAAGTGTGTAGAATTTTTTTCATGATAAAATGCTTTGATTTATTTGTAGTTAATTATAAGGAGATAATAAACAAGAACATGATGAATTGACAATAAGTACTGAAGTCTGAAAAAAAATGGAAAACTATATTTTCCATAACAATTTTTAGTACTGCTGTCAGAAGCATGAATTTTTAACCACTTTGGTTAAAGTGATTAAAAATCATCTCTCTCCTTTAAAAACATACAAAACTTTTGTAAATAGTAAACATTTAGTAAGAGTTCTTTTTGGCAGAAGAAGGAAAAGGAGGAAAAAGATGAGAAGAAAAGGAAGAAGTCAGGAGGGCATGCAGGCTAATAGACTACTAATACAACCTTCGTGGAGGATCATGTCCTTAAAAGGTCCATAAGCTTGTCAGCCGTCCTTGTTCCAGTTGCTCCCTTTCGACTGTTGCAGGAAAGGGGACCCCTTCCAGGGCCCAAGAGTGGGCTCTTGTCTAACACTTGGGAAAGAATTGTCAGAGGAGACACACGTGCTGACAAAGCAAGAGATTTTACTGGGAAGGGTTCTTTAGAGCAGTAAGCTAGCAGAACCCGGGAGAATTGCTCTGCCACGTATCTTGCAGTTTCAAGTTTTATGATAATGGGATTAGTTTCCAGGTTGTTCTGGCCAATCATTCTGACTCAGGGATCCTTCCAGATGGTGCATGCATTGCTCAGCCAAGATGGATGCCACTGAGAATTCTGGTAGGTGGGAGGTGGTGTCTCCTTTTGACCTTTCCTGAACTTTTCCAGTTGGTGGTGACTTGTTAGTTCCGTATTCCTTTCCAGGACCTCCCGTAGTAAAATAATTGACACAAATGTTTATTATGGTGCCTGACCAGGGTGGATGGTTTCAGTCAGTGTGCTTCTTCTCACACAACCACTGCATTCTGACAAGTGACCTCTCTTCAAACTGACCTCACACAGCTGTGATTGGCACATTTTGTGAAAGAACATGAATTTTGGATGGAGACAGACCTATGTTTAATACTGGCACCACCATCACTAGCTGGTGGTCGTGGACAAACTAACTTTGTGAGTTTGTTGCTTCTTTTATAATAGTTATAATAATATATTGACATCACAGAAATAGTAGGATTAGATGAGTAGATATAGGGGAAGTTTCCAGCACAGTTCCTCGCACATGGTTAATTGTCTACAAATTTAGTTCCCTTTTCTCCACACTCTGACTCCCTGCCCACTTTCCTATCCTGTCAAGTAAGGTTCCTTTGCTTCCTTTTGAAATTAGAAGAAAACTGAATTGCATCTCCTCATGTTACCCAAGTCCAAGCTCGCTCTGCTTGCCACTCAGCAGGTCAATAAATCCGAGAGATGAGCTGTTGAGGCAAGTAGTAAGGCTTTAGTCAACTGACCAAAAAGATGGCAGACAAATGTTTCAAGGTAACCATCTTGTGGGGGGTCTGGACCCAGTTTCTCTTATAGAACAGAGAGGGGGACGAGTTGAGGAAGTAAAGTAGAAGCCATTATCTTGCCAATACCTCCTGGAATGGCCAGCCTCAGGGAGAGGATGTGTTAATCTCTTTATTCTTACAGTCATTCACAGGTGGCAGGGTCAGATCATCTCCCTGTGAGCTGAACAAAGACACACTTAGTTTACAGCCAGGCAGAGGGGCAGGGTTCCCTTCATGAACAGTATGAAAAGGCAGGCTATTATGTATGATTATAATAACAAAAGTAACAAAAAGCAAAGGTTAAAGTCAAAGGAACAGATCCATCATAGAGTGAGAATAGACTCTTCTCTGCAATAGTCAGGGTGCCACACATACTCCTCCAATATCTGGAATGCTTTACAGAAGTCACCCCCAGTTCAAAGATAAGAAAGAGAAGACTTGAAGAAAGAACCTAAATCCTGGAAATTCTGAGATTGGTATTCTCCAGCCACAGGATCCTTAACCAGATGCCTTTCACCCCATAACGGTTCATGAAGGAGATACGCAAAGTGGGCCTGTAAATCACTGAAGCCTTCTGTGCAGTCTTCTGTACAAAGTTCTCAGCTTTGATGAGTTGAGGTGAATTACTGCCTGTGAGCTGTAAGCTCTCCTTTTTTCTGTCTGCTCTATATGGCCCTTTCAAAAAGGCTGAACATGTTCCTCAGCCTGCTTCCCCAAGGCTACACTAGTGCTATAGCCATAAAGGTGACTCCAGTCTAAAAGCAAGGATAGTACTTTGCCTAGAGTCAGGGGTCCCTCTACTCAGCTTCTCAAGACCCCTGGGCAAACCTCTGGCACTTACCTACTCGACTATTAACATGATTTGTCTTCCACCTCACTGGGCTAGAACCAGTGTGCAACTTTTTCAACTTTAAAAAAGTATCCTTACGTCCAAGCACAGTGCCATTTACCTAATCCTGCGTGTTTCTAATTGGCGCTAGAGTGTTATTTTGTCTCTCCTTCTTAGTCTTTTTTTGGGTAGTTTCCAGTGTGCATGCATATATGTGTGTGTGTGTGTGTGTGTGTGTTTTAAATATAAATTTATTTTAATTGGAGGTTAATTACTTTACAATACTGTATTGGTTTTGCCATACATCAACATGAATCCGCCACAGGTATATACATGTTCTCCTCCCTCCCTGTTCCATCCCTCTGGGTCATCTCAGCATCCAGTATCATGCATCGAACCTGGACTGGCTATTCATTTCATATATGATATTATACATGTTTCAATGCCATTCTCCAAAATCATCCCACCCTCACCCTCTCCCACAGAGTCCCAAAGACTGTTCTATACATCTGTGTCTCTTTTGTTGTCTTGCATACAGTGTTATCGTTACCATCTTTCTAAATTTCGTATATATGTGTTATTATACTGTATTGGTGTTTTTCTTTCTGGCTTGCTTCACTCTGTATAATTGGCTCTGGTTTCATCCACCTCATTAGAACTGTTTCAAATGTATTCTTTTTAAGGGCTGAGTAATACTCCATTGTGTATATATACCACAGCTTTCTTATCCATTCATCTGCTGATGGACATCTAGGTTGCTTCCATGTCCTGGCTGTTATAAACAGTGCTGCAATGAACATTGGCGTACACGTGTCTCTTTCAGTTCTGGTTTCCTCGGTGTGTATGCCCAGCAGTGGGATTGCTGGGTCATAAGGCAGTTCTATTTCCAGTTTTTTAAGGAATCTCCACACTGTTCTCCATAGTGGCTGTACTAGTTTGCATTCCCACCAACAGTGTAAGAGGGTTCCCTTTTCTCTATACCCTCTCCAGCATTTATTCCTTGTAGACTTTTGGATTACAGCCATTCTGACTGGTGTGAAATGGCACCTCATTGTGGTTTTGATTTGCATTTCTCTGATAATGAGTGATGTTGAGCATCTTTTCATGTGTTTGTTAGCCATCCGTATGTCTTCTTTGGAGAAATTTCTGTTTAGTTCTTTGGCCCATTTTTTGATTGGGTCATTTATTTTTCTGGAATTGAGCTGCAGGAGTTGCTTGTATATTTTTGAGATTAGTTGTTTGTCAGTTGCTTCATTTGCTATTATTTTCTCCCATTCTGAAAGCTGTCTTTTCACCTTGCTTATAGTTTCCTTTGTTGTGGAGAAGCTTTTAAGTTTAATTAGGTCCCATTTGTTTATTTTTGCTTTTATTTCCAATATTCTGGGAGGTGGGTCATAGAGAATCCTGCTGTGATGTATGTCGGAGAGTGTTTTGCCTATTGTTCTCCTCTAGGAGTTTTATAGTTTCTGGTCTTATGTTTAGATCTTTAATCCATTTTGAGTTTATTTTTGTGTATGGTGTTAGAAAGTGTTCTAGTTTCATTCTTTCACAAGTGGTTGACCAGTTTTCCTAGCACCATTTGTTAAAGAGATTGTCTTTTCTCTGTTGTATATTCTTGCCTCCTTTGTCAAAGATAAAGTGTCCATAGGTGCATGGATTTATCTCTGGGCTTTCTGTTTTGTTCCATTGATCTGTATTTCTGTCTTTGTGCCAGTACCATACTGTCTTGATGGCTGTGGCTTTGTAGTAGAGCCTGAAGTCAGGCAGGTTGATTCCTCCAGTTCTATTCTTCTTTCTCAAGTTTGCTTTGGCTATTCGAATTTTTTTGTATTTCCATACAAATTGTGAAATTATTTGTTCTAGCTCTGTGAAAAGTACTGTGGGTAGCTTGATAGGGATTGCATTGAATCTATAGATTGCTTTGGGTAGTATACTCATTTTCACTATATGGATTCTTCCGATCCATGAACATGGTCTATTTCTCCATCTATTAGTGTCCTCTTTGATTTCTTTCACCAGTGTTTTATAGTTTTCTATATATAGGTCTTTAGTCAATAATTACGTTAAACATAAATGGGTTGAATGCCCCAACCAAAAGACAAAGACTGGCTGAATGGATACAAAAACAAGACCCCTATATATGTTGTCTACAAGAGACCCACCTCAAAACAAGGGACACATATAGACTGAAAGTGAAGGGCTGGAAAAAGATATTCCACGCAAATAGAGACCAAAAGAAAGCAGGAGTAGCAATACTCATATCAGATAAAATAGACTTTAAAACAAAGGCTGTGAAAAGAGACAAAGAAGGCCACTACATAATGATCAAAGGATCAATCCAAGAAGAAGATATAACAATTTTAAATATGTGTGCACCCAACATAGGAGCACCGCAATATGTAAGACAAATGCTAACAAGTATGAAAGGGGAAATTAACAATAACACATTAATAATGGGAGACTTTAATACCCCACTCACACCGATGGACAGATCAACTAAACAGAAAATTAACAAGGAAACACAAACTTTAAATGATACAATAGACCAGTTAGACCTAATTGATATCTATAGGACATTTCACCCCAAAACAATGAATTTCACCTTTTCTCAAGCACACATGGAACCTTCTCCAGGATAGATCATATCCTGGGCCATAAATCTAGCCTTGGCAAATTCAAAAAAATTGAAATCATTCCAAGCATCTTTTCTGACCACAATGCAGTAAGATTAGATCTCAATTACAGGAGAAAAACTATTAAAAATTCCAACATATGGAGGCTGAACAACACGCTGCTGAATAGCCAACAAATCACAAAAGAAATAAAAAAACAAAAACAAAATATGCATGGAAACTAATGAAAATGAAAACACAACAACCCAAAACCTGTGGGACATTGTAAAAGCAGTGCTAAGGGGAAAGTTCATAGCAATACAGGCATACCTCAAGAAATAAGAAAAAAGTCAAATAAATAACCTAACTCTACATCTGTGTGTGTGTTTTAAATGAAGAACACACATTGCTGTCATAGTAAGAAAAAAGTCACGGCTCTCTCTGGTTGAATGGTCTGCCTGTCTTAGTGCTATCTACTTTAGTGGTATTCAAATAGAAGGTACATTGGCCAAAAAATAGCATGTTCCAAGATGGGAGAAATTCAGGGGATATGAGATGGATAGACGTGTTCTAAACTGGCCTACTGTGAAAGCAGGATCATGGTCTGGGTGTCAATATTAATTTCCTAGGGAGAGAAGCCAGGGTGTGGGAGACAATCAGAGAGCTTAGGAGAGCAGGTTTCACTGATTGATACAGAAATATTTCAATGTTTCACAACTGTAGAGGCTGTTCTGGTGCCATTATGAGTTCCAGATCACGAGGGATACCTGGCATAATCCTTACTTAGAAATTGCTCTGGGATGATACTGAGTCCTTGATTTCTTCAAGTAAATCAGTTACGCTGGAGGTTTGATGGGTGGTGGAATGGGTTGCTGTTCATAATCTCTGTGGGTTCCTTCTCGACATGGAACACTGTTAGAGTTTAGCTACCAACTCTGTGGGTTCTACCACAATGGCCTTCTTTGCCTCACTGTTCTCTCTCACCCCTTTATTGTTCTAAGTTACTTTGCCTGGGTGTAGTCTGGGTTCCTCCTTATCTGTTTTTTATATATTCAGGCCACATGAAGTGAAGGGCTAGAGGCAAGGCTTCCATGTCAGGCCCATCTAGCTTATCTTGCTGGTGAGTGACTTCAGGCAAGAGCTGAGTCTCAGCTCTTTCAGCATAATATGTACCCCACAGGATTGTTGGGATCAAAGAAGATGGTTCTGAACGCAGTTCGGTTCTGTTTAGTTGCTCAGTCATGTCCAACTCTTTGTAACCCCATGGACTGCAGCATGCCAGGCTTCCCTGTCCACCACCAACTCCCGGAACTTACTCGAACTCATGTCCATTGAGTCGGTAATGCCATCCAACCATCTCATCCTCTATCGTTCCCTTCTCCTCCTGGCTTCCATCTTTCCCAGCATCAGGGTCTTTTCCAGTGGGTCAGTTCTTCGCATCAGGTGGCCAAGTATTGGAGTTTCAGCTCCACTATCAGTCCTTCCAATGGATATTCAGGACTGATTTCCTTTAGGATGGACTGGTTTGATCTCCTTGCAGTCCAAGAGACTGAACCCAGTGTCTGACACCAAAGAAGTGCTCAATAAATTGTAGCTAATAGCAGAGCATGGGCTCTGGAGCCAGTCTGTCTGGCTTCAATCTCTGCCCTCCCCTTACTAGCTCCCTGACCTTGGACATGTTCCTTAAACTTCCTATGCCTCATTTTCCCTATCTGTAAGATGGAGGTAATAATGGCACTTACTTCATAGGGTTATTGTGAAAATTAAATAGGATAATATATGCAAAGGTCATAAAACAGTGCCTGACACATTGCAACTATTCAGTAAAGCTTAGTTATTATTAGAAGGATTATTAATACATGTTTGGTTACAAAGGAGGTTTGTGCTTGCATAAATGAAATGAGTCAGGAAATATGAGTGGTCTTGGTTTAATAAGTCCACATCATATTGAAACAGGAGGGAAGGGGGCATGGCACAACTTTTAAAAGAATGACATAGCCATGTTGCTGTTGTTGTTTAGTCGCTAAGTCCTGTCTGACACTTTTGTAACCCCATGGACTGTAGGCTATCAGGCTCCTCTGTCCATGGGATTTCCCAGGCAAGAATACCAGAGTGGGTTGCCATTTCCTTCTCCAGGGGATCTTCCTGACCCAAGGCTTCAATCCACATCTCCTGCATTGGCAGGTGGATTCTTTACCATTGAGGCACCAGGGAAGCCCTGACATAGCCATCAGTTCAGTTCAGTCGCTCAGTTGTGTCCGACTCTTTGCGACCCCATGAATTGCAGCACGCCGGGCCTCCCTGTTCATTACCATCTCCCGGAGTTCACTCACACTCACGTCCGTCGAGTCCGTGATGCCATCCAGCCATCTCATCCTCGGTCGTCCTCTTCTCCTCCTGTCCCCAATCCCTCCCAGCATCAGAGTCTTTTCCAATGAGTCAACTCTTTGCATGAGGTGGCCAAAGTACTGGAGTTTTTTGGCTCCATCCCTTCATTCTTTCTGGAGTTTTTTCTCCACTGATCTCCAGTAGCATATTGGGCACCTACCGACCTGGGGAGTTCCTCTTTTGATATCCTATCATTTTGCCTGTTCATACTGTTCATGGGGTTCTCAAGGCAAGAATACTGAAGTGGCTTGCCATTCCCTTCTCCAGTGGACCACGTTCTGTCAGCCCTCTCCACCATGACCCACCTGTCTTGGGTTGCCCTGCAGGCATGGCTTGGTTTCATTGAGTTAGACAAGGCTGTGATCCTAGTGTAATTAGATTGACTAGTTTTCTGTGAGTATGGTTTCAGTGTGTCTGCCCTCTGATGCCCTCTTGCAACACCTACCATCTTACTTGGGTTTCTCTTACCTTGGGCGTGGGGTATCTCTTCACGGCTGCTCCAGCAAAGCACAGCTGCTGATCCTTACCTTGGACGAGGGGTATCTCCCTACTGCCACCGTTCCTGACCTTCAACGTGGGATAGCTCCTCTAGGCCCTCCTGCGCCTGCGCAGCCACTGTTCCTCTGGTTGCTCCTCCTGGCCAGCAGCCCTGGCCTCCGGCGTGGGTGGCTCCCCCCAGCTGCCGCCCCTGGCCTCCGGCTTGGGGTGGCTCCTCAGCGTCACTGCCCCTCTCCTTGGGCGAGAGGTGGCTTCTCCCAGCCGCCCCTGACCTCGGATGCGGGGTGTCTCTTCCTGGCTGCCACTGGCCTCGGACGCGGGGTAGCTCCTCTCGTCCGCCACCCCTGACCTCGGATGCGGGGTAGCTCCTCCCGGCCTCCACTGACCTCGGATGCATGGTAGCTCCTCTCAGTCACTGCCCCTGACCTCGGACACAGGGTGGCTCCTCTCGGCCATTCCTGCGCCGTCGCAGCCTGGCACTCTAGGCTGCTGCCCCTGACCTCGGATGTGGGTTAGCTCCTCTCGGCCGCGCTTAGTGCGCCGGCTCTGGCACCCGCCTGTAACTTGAGTAGAATCTCAAATCCTTCACTTTTCTTGATGCTGATTTTCCATGCAGATTATAACAGCATAAACCTTACTTCATTTCTGATGCTTTATGTTATATTGCGTGCTTCCTTTATTATATCCTTAAAAGAAGGCCAAAATATCTCCCTATGAGGGTAGGCAGTTTCTTTTTTAGACCAGTTGCTCCCTTGTATCAGATGAATTAGTTCCAACTTTTGGTTTTAAATGGCAGAAGCTAACTTTTTTTTCCTTTTTTTAAAAATTGTTATTTTATATTGAAGTATAGTTGATTAAAATCTAACTTAAAAATATTAATTTATGTATATATCTAGGAAAAGTCTGGTATTCCCATCTCTTTCAGAATTTTCCACAGTTTATTGTGATCCACACAGTCAAAGGCTTTGGCATAGTCAATAAAGCAGAAGTAGATGTTTTTCTGGAACTCTCTTGCTTTTTCCATGATCCAGTGGATGTTGGCAATTTGATCTCTGGTTCCTCTGCCTTTTCTAAAGCCAGCTTGAACATCAGGGAGTTCACGGTTCACGTATTGTTGAAGCCTGGCTTGGAGAATTTTGAGCATTACTTTACTAGCATGTGAGATGAGTGCAATTGTGCGGTAGTTTGAACATTCTTTGGCATTGCCTTTCTTTGGAATTGGAATGAAAACTGACCTTTTCCAGTCCTGTGGCCACTGCTGAGTTTTCCAAATTTGCTGGCATATTGAGTGTAGCACTTTCACAGCATCATCTTTCAGGATTTGAAACAGCTCAATTGAAGCCTGGCTTGGAGGATTTTGAGCATTACTTTACTAGCATGTGAGATGAGTGCAATTGTGCGGTAGTTGGAGCATTCTTTGGCATTGCCTTTCTTTGGAATTGGAATGAAAACTGACCTTTTTCAGTCCTGTGGCCACTGCTGAGTTTTCCAAATTTGCTGGCATAATGAGTGCAGCACTTTCACAGCATCATCTTTCAGGATTTGAAACAACTCAACTGGAATTCCATCACCTCCACTAGCTTTGTTCGTAGTGATGCTTTCTAAGGCCCACTTGACTTCACCTTCCAGGATGTCTGGCTCTAGGTGAGTGATCACACCATCATGATTATCTGGGTCGTGAAGATTTTTTTTGTACAGTTCTTCTGTGTATTCTTGCCACAGGACATGAGAAAAACTGGTTAGAACCAGCTAGGTCCAAGATGGCAGAAGATTTGACTTCCAATGGACCTTGAGCCTCATTATATAGTCATTGTAATACATTAGGATGTCAAGTGACACATCCACAGGTGCCATGACAATTCTGAGACCAACTGTAAGAAGCCCCAAAGTGGGCCCATTCCTAGAAATCCCCCCCTTCCCTGAAATAGTTGGAATAATCCTCTCACTCATTAGCCTATGAAATTACCCAGCCCATAAAAACCAATCATGCTATATTTTGCCTTCTGAGATGGCCCATACCTTGTCTGCAGAGTCTGTTGCTTTCTAAATAAGTCTACTTCTTACATATCAGTTTGTGTCTCACTGAATTTGTCCTGTGACAAGATATCAAGGACCTGAACTTCATTAGATCCTGAGACTAGGTGTGTGATCTCAATTAAAGGACCATGGGGGACTTTTCTGGTGGTCCAGTGTTTGAGAACCTGCCTGCCAATGCAGGGGCCATGGGTTCAATCTCTGGTCCAAAAAGACTCCACATGCTGCAAGGCAGTTAAGCCAGTGCAGCACAACTACTGGGTCTGTGTTCTAAACCCTTGAACTGCAACAGCTGAAGCCTGCACACTCTAGAGCATGTGCTCTGATATGAGAAGCCTGCATACTGCGATGAAGAGTAGCCCCTACTTGCTAAAACTAGAGAAAGCCCGTGCACAGCAATGAAGACGCAGCACAGTCAAAAATAAAAATAAATAAGTAAATAGAAGAAAAAAGACCATGGGTTCAAGTCCCAATCTAGCTTTCAGGTTTTCAGCTGGCAAGCCATGAAGGGACAGTGATAAGTTATGAAAATATTGAGAGTTAGGGGTTGGTCCTAGATGGGCTTGGGGGACCCCATGAGCCAGGTATACCAGGGAGGACGCTCTGCTGATGTGTACCCATTTTTATCAGACTGGTCAACCCAGAATGCTTTGGGGCTCTAATGCAAAACCTAGGTCCAGACTAGAGGAATGATGGCAGTTAACATGGTTTATTATAGAAAGATGGTGTGGAATGGCTATGCTTATGCATATCCAACAGCAGGTCTAGGACAGAAATGTTGCTGGAGGTTTTGATAATTTATACTGTTCTTCTGACTCTGAACTTCTGTGTTCATTCCTATTCCATTTCTTTCTTTGTTTAACCCCAGAAAACTAGTGTGGCTACCAAGATGTACTTTCTGTTGACAAGTGCATGTGTGCTAAGTTGCTTTGATTATGTCTGACTCTTTGTGACCCCATGGACTGTAGCCCAAGCTCCTTTGCCCATGGGATTCTCCAGGCAAGAATACTAGAGTGGGTTGCCATGCCCACCTCCAGGCAATCTTCCGGACCTAGGAATCGAATCCGCATCTCTTATGTCTCCTGTTTTGGCAGGTGGGTTCTTTACCACTAGCGCCACCTGGGAAGCCCTCTGTTGACAAGTACTGACCCTTTATTTCTAACTTGCACCTAGGTCAACTCCTGCTGATCATCCACACTGAGTGATACCTTCTGTACCATTCCTTTGCAACAAATTTTTGGGCACTAACATCTGGTTGGGAGACTACCTTGGAAGGGATAACATCTAAAATCATAAGTGCCTGGTGGATTTTTTTCTTTTTTGGCACACCACACAGCTTGCAGGATCTGAGTTCCCCAACTAGGGACTGAAGCTGCACCCCCTACGCAAGTGTGGAGTCCTGACTACTAGACTGCCAGGGAAGGACATTGTGAGTTTTGATATCAGAACGAAGCCTATAGATAGCACAGGAGTTAGCAAATCACCTCAGGTTCAGGCCTGAAACGGGTCAGGCTGTATCAATCCTGTCCCCTCTGGGCCTTATACTGTGGGATGGGATTGGGAAAAATTAAGACAACAGGAATTAAAACAGAAAATATTTACTAGCTTATGTAATCTGATTTGGCCACAATATGAGTTAGGATATTTAAATGGAGTGAGATGTTCAAATTTTGTATCTTGGCAATGGAACCCAAAAGGAATTTAAGGCATGTATAGCTCAGAGGTATAACTTTAGGAAGGACACAGAGGACATATTAACTGACCCAGCTTACAGGGTCAGGATCCCATACAAACAACGCTCCCTCCTCCCTGAGGTACAAAATATTTTGGCTATGAATTTCATAGCCCACTGTGCCCCAGACATTAGGCACAAAATTCAGAAAACAACTGCTGATCCCCAGACTCCTGATGAACGATTTCTTCCAATTGGCCTAGATGTTTTTCAATAATAGGGATCCGGCTGAAAAGACTGAACACACCCAGAGAAATATGCAAAAGGCCCAGATAATGGCAGTGGTTTTGATCACTCAAAGGCCAACAAAGGGGAAACTGGTTTTTCTGGACCGATTTGATCCTTGCAGACCATTAGTCCCATGGGTACCTGGATAGGACCAGTGTACCCCGTGTGGACAAGAGGGGCACCAGAGGGAGGATGGTAATAAACATGCCCTGTGGGGTATTGGAAGAGGGAATGCCTCAGACACCAGAGAGCCTCGGGGGCCCCTTGGCCATTGAGGGTTTTGCAATCGGAAGACTGAGGGGCCCAAGGCCAAAAGTGACTCTGCCTGGAGATACCATCTACATAACTAATGCCTTGCCTCAGGTGGTCATTGATGTAGCAGGCTACTTGATAGAATTCCTTACAGATACTAGTGCTGTGAGGGGAGCCACTGACGAAAGCTGTCTGCCTGGACTGAACACAACATTAACCACTTGCATGAGTTATTTTACAACAGGAGGTCCTGGTAAGGAACCTAGAACTAACAAGCTACCACCAACCAGAAGAATTCGGGAAAGGTCAAAAGGAGAGACACCAGTCCATATGTCCTACCAGTTTCCCAGAATCTTCTCACTGGATCCCTCTTGGCTGAGCGATTTGTGTGCTACCAGGAATGACCCTGAGTCAGAATGATTGGCCGGAGACAACCCATCCCCATAAAACCCAAGACTGTGAGCCTCGTGGTAAAGCAGTTCTCCTGGGTTCCCTTACCCTGAAGCTCTCTGACTGGGGACACTTCCCAATAAAGTCTCTTGCCTTGTCAGTACATGTGTCTCCTTAGACAATTTCTGAGTATTTGCTAAGAGCCCACACAGGGGCCCTAGAAAGGATTCCCTTTCCTGTAACAGTGCAACATTTTCAGTCTTAACCCGAAGAATTGGAAACCTTAGCAATCATAAGGAGTGAGGGGGTGTCGGGGAAGAGGAAGGGGTGCACTTTCCTGGAATGCCTTATGTGCAACATCAGTGGCCAATGGTTTCTACATTCCTTGCTGTTTGTGCCTGATTGTCCCATCCCTTTAAAGGGAAGAGATTTATTAACTATGTTAGGAGCCACTCTTGTTTCTCGATGGGCGAGAGAACAACCCTCATCATCTAATGATTCTAACAGAAAGTGGAAAGGAAGAAAATCTGAAGCTAAAGGAGAAGCCTTAGTAGATCCTGGAACGTGGAATATCGAGGTTCTTGTTCAGTTGTTCAGTTGTGTCTGACTCTTTGAGACCCCATGGACTGCAGCATGCCAGCCTTTGCTATCCTTCACCGTTTCCCAGAGTTTGCTATGTTCTTTTTAGGAAAAAAAGAGAGAGAAAAAGAAGAATGAAGGGAAAAGAAAAGTAATTGTGGGGGTGGGGTGGGGCTGGAATCACATGCTATATTTAATTATCATGCTCAGGGTCATTTGATCTAGAAAAGTACCTCATCCTTTGTCTTTGACGTTGACGTGTCTTTGTCTTTGACGTGACTTTGACGTTTTTGAAGAGTACTGGGTGCTTTTCTTGTAGAACCTCTCTCAGTTTTGACTTGTCTGATACTTTCTTGTGTTTAGATTTACAAATACCTTCCAAAATTTCAGGACTGTGGCTTTTTCCTGGACTGTTTTAACATTCCAGGTCTATGATCTCTCCTCTATATGTGTAAATAAGAAATCTGTAATGAGTATAGGGAATTCAATGGTTTAAGAAAATCACTCCATTCAATATTCAGGCTGGCTATGACTTATAAAGTGATGTGTCCTCCTAATGTATCATATCTGAGGGCATATGTGTGCTTGTCCTGTTACTGGTGGTGTTAATTTTTATCACTTGTTTAAGGTAACGACTGTCAGGTTTCTCCACTGTAAATGTGCCATTTCTCCCGTTTGCTATTAATAAAAATACTTTGTGGGAGAGATACTTTGAGACTATGCAAATAAGGCTGCCAGACAGATAAAATACAGGAAGCCCAGTTTAATCTGAATTCCCAATAACAGATAAATACTATTCTTAGTTTTTTTACTCTGCTGGACTGCAAGGAGATCCGACCAGTCCATTCTGAAGGAGATCAGCCCTGGGATTTCTTTGGAAGGAATGATGCTAAAGCTGAAACTCCAGTACTTTGGCCACCTCATGCGAAGAGTTGACTCATTGGAAAAGACTCTGATGCTGGGAGGGATTGGGGGCAGGAGGAGAAGGGGACGTCCGAGGATGAGATGGCTGGATGGCATCACGGACTCGATGGACGTGAGTCTGAGTGAACTCCGGGAGATGGTGATGAACAGGGAGGCATGGCGTGCTGCGATTCATGGGGTCGCAGAGTCGGACACGACTGAGTGACTGAACTGAACTGAACTGAACTGGGTCTTTGTTGCTAGGCAAGGGCTTTCTCTAGTTGAGGTGAGCTGGGGGTTACTCTCTAATTGAGTTGGCTTCTCTTCTTGCAGAGCTGGCAGGCTTTTGCAGTTGCTCTGCACGAACTTAGTTGTCCTGCCATACATGGGGTCTTAGTTCCTGGACCAGGGATGGAACCCTGGCACCCTGCAGGGAAGGCTGACTCTTAACCAGTGTACCACCAGGGAAGTCGCCAGATGAAAGCTTTTTTTAGTAAAGTATGACTCGTCCTCCCAAGTTTAATTGGGCATCTTGTATTTTGTTTGCAAGATCTAGCAAAACTATATGTAAATCACTTGTTCTTCATCCAACTTCAATCAGCTGTTTTGACATTCATTGATGTCTCAATTTTTACTATGATTTTGCCATATAGTTGTTTTCTAACTGCACCTTTCTTCTACATATACTAGCTGCTATTCCGTCTTCCTATCTTTTTATCCACTCTTAACAGCGTCTGGCACACAGTAGGCACCCAAGATATTTGCTCAATGAATGAATGGCATGGCCGGGCATCCCTGACGACGTTTGGCAGGGGCGCTTGCCTTGCTCAGCCAGTCTAAGCAAGCTCTCCAGTCTTCAGAGTCACGCCGGGGCTTCTCCAAGGTAAAGGAAGACAATGATTGGCTCCTTCAGCTCCAGCGGCCCAACAGACTGCAAGTGGAGAGCGGCAGGGACCAATGGGTGCCGGCAGGAGGCGAGGCCTGCCACGCTGCAGCGGTATAACCGTGCGGTCAGCGCGCTATCTTTCCCCGCGCTGACGATGGCCGCAGCCTCCTTCATAACCACTTTGGTCACCCGAGTGCTCCGGTCCGCGCAGAGTGGCCGCCTCCATCAGCGCCCTTTCCACCTCTCGGCAGTGCGGTAAGAGGGTCGGCGGGCTGGGTCAGCGCGGAAAACCGAGGGGAGCTGAGAGCCGGCCCGCCTAGGTACGCCCTTCTGAAGCATCTCGGTCCCGGGCGGTGGTGGCCACAGAGAGGGGTGTGGCGGGGCGACGCGGCAGCCTAGCGTGGCCTCAGTGTACCGCTCGGGCTCTCGCTCGGCGAGTGGGCTGAGCCCGGGAGCCCGCCTTTCGGCAGGGAGCCGGTCTCCGGCAAGCTCCGGGCGTTGCCCTGTCTCGAGGCCAGTCCGCCGGTGGGACGGGGCCCACGGTGTGGAGCAGAGGTGCAGGCGGGCTCTGGGGCGCCACGATTTTACGTGGGAGCATACAGAAGTCACAGGCCAGGACCGACCTTGGCCGTGAAACCGAGAGCTGGAAAGCCGAGACGTTTTGGCGAGCGCGAGTTAAGAGTTCTAAGTAAGCCGCCTTCTGCGACCCGCCCCTTCCCGGAACCCTAGCGGCGGAGAGGGTTAAAGCAGTCTGATGAAATCCACAAGCTTTGCTCGCCCGGTACCAGCACTTCCCTCTTCCTCCAGGTTGTGGATGTGGCTCGCGCTGCTCTACAAGCTGCTCCTTTCCCTCCCAAGAGAATAATAAATGTGCAGTGATCTCCGGGACTTTGACTGCAGCCCGCCTGGAGTTGGTCAGTGCCAGATCAAGTAAACTGAGGTGGTGAACACCCGAGAAGAGAAGAGGGAAAGCTCTGAGTTTTCTTCAGTTCAGTTCAGTTCAGTTCAGTTCATTTCAGTCGCTCAGTCGTGTCCGACTCTTTGCGGCCCCATGAATCGCAGCACTCCAGGTCTCCCTGTCCATCACCAACTCCCGGAGTTCACTCAGACTCACGTCCATCGAGTCGGTGATGCCATCCAGCCATCTCAGCCTCTGTCGTCCCCTTTTCCTCCTGCCCCCAATCCCTCCCAGCATCTTGGGAGGTTATAAATATTTCATGATCTTTCTGGACCACAAATTCCCATTCTAAACATAGACTGAAGAGTTTTGGGGGGAGGGAGAGCTGTGATTTCAGTTCCCTAAATCTGTGCACCCTCTTTCCTTTCAGTCTTCAGAGCTTATTTGTAACAGCAGCCCTTTTATCCAGGTACTGTGCTAGGCTGTGCATTATTCAGAGATGGTAAAAAACGGTTCTTTCTTTAGTGGAACTTCCCTACCTGTCAAGGGGCAGAACAGTGTGTAATTTCCAATCAGTGTAAAAATGCTGTTAGAGATGTTTTCCAAGGTGCTGTTGGAGCACAGAATGGGGATTAATGCATTAAAAAAAAATATTTGAGACTTCCCTGGTGGTACAATGGATAAGAATCCACCTGCCAATGAAGGAACACAGGTTGGATCCCTGGTCGGGGAAGATGCTACATGCGGTGGAGCAGCTGAGCCCATGTGCCACAAATACTAAGCCTGCCAGTTGCAATTACTGAAGCCCGCAAGCCCTAGAGCCTGTGCTTCCTGGCCACCTGTGCTCCCAGGGCCACAAGAGAAGCCACCACAGTGAGAAGCCTGCGCTTGGCAAGAAAGAGTAGCCCCTACTTGGCCGCAACCAGAGAAAGCCCTCAGGCAACAATGAAGACCCAGCACAACCAAAAATAAAATTAATTAATTAACATAAAAATATTANTTACTGAAGCCCGCAAGCCCTAGAGCCTGTGCTTCCTGGCCACCTGTGCTCCCAGGGCCACGAGAGAAGCCACCACAGTGAGAAGCCTGCGCTTGGCAAGAAAGAGTAGCCCCTACTTGGCCGCAACCAGAGAAAGCCCTCAGGCAACAATGAAGACCCAGCGCAACCAAAAATAAAATTAATTAATTAACATAAAAATATTAATTTATTTGGCTGTACTGGGTCTTAGTTGCGGGAAGTGGGATCTGGTTCCCTGACCAGAGATGGAACTGACCCCTGCATTGGGAGGTCCGAGTTCTAGCCACTGGACCATCAGGGAAGTCTCTAATCCATTGTTGGAAGATTTCCGGGGAAACGTTCAAGGATTTTCTTAGTCTGCTCCTGATCTGCCTTTCCAGCCCCATGTTTTATTACTCTCTGTTCTCCTCCCTCTTCCTCCCTTCCTGAGTTCTGGCCACATGTGGTTCCATGATTGAAAAGAGATTTATAAGGAGCTTCCAATTTATAATCTAAAGAACTGGAACAGTTTGCTCACGCTGTCTAGTAAACAGTGTCCTCCTTTCACTTTTCTGGATGAATAGGTTTACACATGTCTGAAGGTAGTAAGTACATTTTGTATTCAGGGTTCTGATGTATTGCTTTGATTACTGCTAGTTGGTAAAATTAAAACGTCTTTTAAAAATATAGGTCTGTGGGAGGTGGGAGGGGGGATTCGGGATTGGGAGCTAATATACACCCATCGTGGATTCATGTCAATGTATGGCAAAACCAATACGGTATTGTAAAGTAAAATAAAGTAAAAAAATAAAAATAAAAATAAAAATATAGGTCTGCATGTGTTCCTTTGGGTGGATGGGTGGGTAGGGGTAGTGTGAGAATTTTCGTGGTTAGATAGTATTGTAGATCATGGGGTATAAAAAAAAAAGAACTTTGGAGGCAGAAGTTTGTGTTTGAATTTTGTTACTATTGTTTCAGTTTCTTGTTCTGTATAATGGGCTTATTATAATAGTCCCAAGTAACTGAGAGTAATGTATGTAAAACTCTAACTGAAATGTCTAGTGTTTAATAAACGTAGAGTTCCATCTCCCTTTATGTCTTTGTTCACTCATTACTGACTAATTAGTAGATAACAGAACTCTTTCCAAAATAAGTCATGATCATGAATTGTAAATTATATCTGATACTAATTTTTCATGAAAAATCTAGTACTATAATCTATTAGGGGAGTGAAGATGCTACTGACGGATTTTGGTTTTTAATTTTATTTGGACAGTCCTTCAGTCCTTTCTAGTCTGTTGATTCATAATTTTAAGGGAAATTTTTCTAAAAACATTTGTGAAAGTACTTCTAAATAAGTGTTAGCTAATATGGTTAATACATTTTGGATTCCCTGTGGGACTAATTCAGTCTCCATTTCCATTTATTCTGGGGTAGCAGTAACTTTCGGGGAAGGCAATGGCACCCCACTCCAGTACTCTTGCCTGGAAAATCCCATGGCTGGAGGAGCCTGGTGGGCTGCAGTCCATGGAGTCGCTAAGAGTTGGGCACAACTGAGCAACTTCTCTTTCACTTTTCACTTTCATGAGTTGGAGAAGGAAATGGCAACCCACTCCAGTGTTCCTGCCTGGGGAATCCCAGGGACGGGGGAGCCTGGTGGGCTGCTGTCTATGGGGTCGCACAGAGTCAGACACGACTGAAGCGACTTAGCAGCAGCAGCAGTAGCAGCAGTGACTTTATCTGCCCTTCAGCAAAAAAAGTAAACAAGTTGGGAAATTAGGTAATGAGGCCCTCATAGGACTGTGTTTCACGTTTGGCAGAGTTGTGGTCCAAGGAGGAGGGCTGAGACAAGTATATTATGAATAATACTTATTGCACTGTGGCTTTGTTTTGGTTCTTGTTACTGTTTGACTTTTTTTTTTTTTTTTTAAAGCAAATTGGCATAACATCCAGAACTTGCTCTGAAATTTGGAACACTGGTTTTTCCCAGAACCCTGTGTCCTTAGCTTTATTATATCATGCTTAGCCCAAATGTGCTGCTACCATCTTCTCTTACGTTTACTGCTTTCAAAAGGAACTTTTTAATGAAGTGAAATCTAACTTCAGTCAATATGTTTATAGATCCTTATGAGTATATAAATAAATAAATGTATCTCTTGTATTGTTAAAGATGTGTCTCTGTAAATCTAACCAACAGAAGAGAGTTAGAAATTAATTTTTAGTTAATATATATGCTTAGCACTTTATATGTTATTTCATTCAAAATAAATTACTGTCCTAAGCCCTTTTAAACTAATCTTTCACTCTATTTCTGTCCCAGGACAGGTATTTTCAGTATTATCATAGATCAAGAATGTTGCCAGGGGTACTTGTATCAGCAAAGCCCTTTTGAAGAAGTTCCCTTCAACTCTAAATCTGAAATGGATTTGTAAATATTAATGTGTTTTCCTTAATTTCCTTAATATACCATGAATATATATGAAATACTGTTAAATATTTTACACTCTACTAGCGGAGAAGGCAATGGCACCCCACTCCAGTACTCTTGCCTGAAAAATCCCATGAACGGAGTAGCCTGGAAGGCTGCAGTCCATGGGGTCGCTGAGGGTCGGACAAGACTGAGCGACTTCACTTTCGCTTTTCACTTTCCTGCATTGGAGAAGGAAATGGCAACCCACTCCAGTGTTCTTGCCTGGAGAATCCCAGGGACGGGGGAGCCTGGTGGGCTGCCGTCTATGGGGTCGCACAGAGTCGGACACGACTGAAGTGACTTAGCAGCAGCAGCAGCAGTATCATCAAGTAAAATCTAGGTAAAAGCGTTTGGTTTGCTATAAAATTGTGGTATCTTTTAAAAATGTTTATTTAATTAATTTATTTTCCAGGTGTTAGTTGCTACATGTGGGATCTTAGTTATGGCTCGCAAACTCTTAGTTGTGGCATGTGGGATATAGTTCCCCGACCAGGGATTGAACCCGGGGCCCCTGCATTGGGAGTGTGGGTTCCTCTTAGCCACAGGACCACCAGGGAAGTCCGTTGATACCATCTTAATATCTCAAAAGATGGAAATATAGATTAATATAAAGTTTAGGTATAAAATTACTGCATTACATGTAAGACACTGAAACTTGGTTTAAAGTAGGTATTTAATCACAATGCAACTTAAAAACACGCATTGAAGACTTAGACTGTTAGAGCTGTAGCTTTAACATTTTTAATTAACAGTGCCTGGCAAATTAATTATATCTGACCATACAAAATATCCAGTACCTTGATGTCATCCCTGAGTGTTAAATATGTGCTGTTAAAAAAAATATGTGCTATAAAGGGAAATAGACTGTTTCAGTGTTTCAAAGGATTATATTCTTAATTAGCGTTGAGTTGTAGCACTCTGTATGATGCTGGGGACAAAAATCTGAAGGGAAAGTCTTGTTTTCAGTGGGGGTCCTTTTTCTTAAGGTACACTTTCTTGTTCTACTTGAAGTAATGTGAACTTTACTGTACAGATATATGTAGAAATAAGAAAGCCAGGAATCTTCCACACTGGAACCCAGGAAGAGCTGCATAATCAGTTGTTATTAGGGAGAGAGAGACTTTCAGAGACTTGAACATACTTGAGGGACTACAGGTTCTTCTAGATTTGAGTTGTCTTATTGTCTGTCCCCTAACAAGCCGTTTCTCATCCCTGTGATTCTAGTATGTGAATGTAGATCAGAAAGAGGCTCTTACTGATCTAGTTCCCTACCACTACTCCTGATGCATAAGCTTTTGCACCAACTAGACTGCAGGCCAGCCTGGAAATTGTTCTGGGCATCAGATGCTCACTCCTGGTGTGTCACCTGTGGATGGGGTTCTGAGGTCTTGCGGTAGAGCACACTGCCATCTATGAGATGGATTCGCCCTAGTCCCCCTTCCAATCCCTATTCTTTTTTAATTAATTAATTTTTGGTTGTGCTGGGTCTTCTTTGCTGAGCGATGGCTGTCTCTAGCTGCTGCATGTGGGGGCTACTCTTCGTTACAGTGCACAGGCTTCTCATTGCATGGCTTGTCTTGCTGCAGACACGGGCTTTAGGTGTGCAGGCAGCTCACAGGCCAGAGAGCGATGGCTTCTTAGCTGTGCCACATGGGCTTAGGTGCCCTGAGGTATGTGGGATTTTCCTGGATCGGGGATTGAACCTGTGTCCCCTGCGTTGGAAGGTGGATTCTTATCCACTGTACCACCAGGGAAGTCCACAATCCCTATTCTTCTGAAAAATCTTTTCGAGGACGAACTATGGAGAGGAGTTGTCGTTGTTGTGTCTGACTCTTTGTGACCCCATGGACTGCAGCACGCCAGACTTCCCTGTCCTTCACCATCTCCTGGAGTTTGCTCATAATGGCACCCCACTCCAGTACTCTTGCCTGGAAAATCCCGTGAACGGAGGAGGCTGGTAGGCTGCAGTCCATGGGGTTGCGAAGAGTCGGACACGACTGAGTGACTTCCCTTTCACTTTTCACTTTCATGCATTGGAGAAGGAAATGGAAACCCACTCCAGTGTTCTTGTCTGGAGAGTCCCAGGGACGGGGGAGCCTGGTGGGCTGCCATCTATGGGGTCGCACAGAGTCGGACACGACTGAAGTGACTTAGCAGCAGCAGCAGCATGTCCATTGAGTCGGTGATGCCATCTAACTGTCTCATCCTCTGTTGAACGCTTCTCCTTCTGCCCTCAATCTTTCCCAGCATCAGGTCTTTTCCAGTGAGTCGGCTGTTCCCATTAAGTGGCCAAAGTATTGGAGCTTTAGCTTCAAGCAGCAGTCCTTTCAGTGCATTGTCAGGGTTGATTTCCCTTAGGATTGACTGGTTTGATCTCCTTGCCATCCAAGAGACTCTCAAGAGTCTTCTCCAGCACCACAATTCAAAAGCATCAGTTCTTCAGCGCTCAGCCTTCTTTATGGTCCAACTTTTACATCTCTAAACGACTACTGGAAAAGCCATAACTTTGACTACAGATGGTTGTCTACAAAGTAATGTCTCTGCTTTTTAATATGCTGTCTAGGTTTATCATAGCTTTTCTTCCAAGGAGCAAGTGTCTTTTAATTTCATGGCTGCAATCACCACTGAAGTAATTTTGGAACCCAAGAAAATAAAATCTGTCACTGTTTCCACTTTCCCCCCTTCTATTTGTCATGAAGTGATGGGGCTGGATGCCATGATCTTAGTTTTTTGAATGTTGAGTTTTAAGCCACCTTTTTCACTCTTCTCTTTCACCCTAATCAAGAGGCTCTTTAGTTCTTCTTCACTTTCTGCCATGAGGGTGGTGTCATCTGCATATCTGAGGTTATTGATAGTTCTCCCAACAATCTTGATTCCAGGTTGTGCTTCATCCAGCCCAGCATTTCTCATGATGTACTCTGCATATAAGTTAAATAAGCAGGGTGACAATATGCAGCCTTGACATACTCCTTTCCTGATTTGGAACCAGTCTGTTGTTTCATGTTCAGTTCTAACTGTTGCTTTTTGACCTGCATATAGATTTCTCAGGAGGCAAGTCAGGTGGTCTGGTATTCCCATCTCTTGAAGACTTTTCCAGTTTGTAGTGATCCACACAGTCAAAGGCTTTAGTGTACGTAATCAATGAAGCAGAAATAGATGTTTTTCTGGAATTCACTTGCTTTCTCTGTGATCCAACAAATGTTGGCAATTTGGTCTCTGGTCTTTCTGCCGTTTCTAAACCCAGCTTGTACCTCTGGAAGTTCTCAGTTCATACTGCTGAAGCCTAGCTTGAAGGATTTTGAGCATTACCTTGCTAGCATGTGAAATGAGTGCAGTTGTGTGGTAGTTTGAACATTCTTTGGTGTTGCCCTTCTTTGAGATTGGAATGAAGGCTAATTTTTTCAGTCCTGTGGCCACTCCTGAGTTTTCCAGATTTGCCTACTTATTGAGTGTAGCACTTTATCCAGATCATTAAGGCCTTTTTTGTATAGTTCTTCTGTGTATACTTGCCACTTCTTCTTAATCTCTCCTGCTTCTGTTGAGTCCCCTACCCTTTCTGTCCTTTGTACTTTCCATCATGCATGAAATGTTCACTTAATATCTCCAGTTTTCTTGAACAGATCTCTAGTCTTTCCCATCCTATTAATTTCCTCTATCTCTTTGCATTGTTCACTTAAGAAGAATTTCTTAGCTCTCTTTGCTATTCTCTGGAACTCTGTATTCAGTTGGGTATATCTTTCCCTTTCTCCCTTGCTTTTTGCTTCTCTTCTTTCCTCAGCTATTTGTAAAGCCTCCTCAGACAACCACTTTGCCTTCTTGCATTTCTTTTTCTTTGGGATGGTTGATCACTGCCTCCTGTACAATGTTAAACCTCCATCCATGGTTCTTTAGGCACTCTGTCTACCAGATCTAATCCCTTGAATCTATTTGTCACCTCCATTGTATAATCATAAGAGGTTTGATTTAGGTCATACCTGGATGGCCTAGTGGTTGTCCCGATTTTCTTCAATTTTAGCCTGAAATTTTGCAGTAGGTGTTGTCCAGTATATTGTTTATTGGTTTAACTGCATAACATCATTTAAATATTTTAAAGTACATATAGATTAAAAGCCAATTCACTAACTGGGAAATGATTAAAAACATATGACTAGATGCTAACACGGGCAAAATATAAACTACAAATGGCATATAAACATAGAGAGCAAACTAACATCATAGTGGTGAGAGATCAAACAAAACATTGCAAATTAATAACACTTTTTTCTTTTTTACCTACAGTTGTCAGACATTAGGAGGCAGGATGGTATAGCATTAAGAACCTAGACTCTGGATTCAGAAGAGCTAAACATGACATCTAGTGACATGACGTTATGTCAAGTAGTAGTTAGTTATCAGTTACTTAAATTCTCCAAGTTTAGAATTAATGGTAGTAATTATTTCAATCAATTTTATTTTCTTAAATATGTAGCTGCACAGAGATTTACCACTTGAACCTCTCCTTCAGATTTTAGTTGTCCATTGATTAGGAACTCTGTAGTACGACTGAAGCGACTTAGCAGCAGCAGCAGCAGTCCAATCTAAACTTTTAGTTTGGGAAAGTTTTTTTTTTCCAGTTTTACTCAGAAGTAATTGACATACATCACATCCTTAGTAACTCAGTGATGAAGAATCCACCTGCAATACAGGAGACGCATGTTTGATCCTTGGGTCAGGAAGATCCCCTGGAGAAGGAAATGGTAGCCCACTCCAGTATTCTGTCCAGGAAATCCCATGAACAGAGGAGCCTAGTGGGCTACAGTCCATGGGGTCTCAGAAACGTCGGACATGACCTAGCAACTTAACAACAACAACTGACATACATCTCTGTGTAAGTTTAAGGTATACTGCCTGATGGTGTGATTTACATACATTGTGAAATGATTACCACAATCAGTTCAGTTCAGTTCAGTCGCTCAGTCGTGTCTGGACTCCTTTTCCTATTTGGAACCAGTCTGTTGTTCCATGTCCAGTTCTAACTGTTGCTTCCTGACCTGCATACAGATTACCACAATAGGTTTAGTTAAAATTCATCATTTCATATAGATGTCTGTTTTAAAAAAATATTTATTTACTCTTTGGCTGTGCTGGGTCTTTGTTCCTGCACGCATTCTTTCTCTAGTTTTGGCAAGCCGGGCTACTCTCTAGTTGTGGTGCTCCAGCTTCTCATTGCGGTGGCTTTTGTTTTGTGGCCCATGGGCTCAGTTGTCCTGTGCCATGTGGGATCTTCTGGACCAGGGATCAAACCTGTGTCCTCTGCATTGCAAGGCAGATTCTTAACCACTGATCTCCAGAAACCCTCATATAGATATTGTTATAAAAATAAAAAATATAAAAATCCTCCTTGTGATGAGAACTCTTAGGATCTCTTATTTTAGCAAGCTTACTATATATTATTCAGCAATGTTAACTAAAGTCTTCACTGTATATAGTACATTATGTCCCTAGTGCTTACTAATCTTATAACTAGAAGTTTGTACAGTCATCCTTCAGTATATGAGTAGGATTGTTTCAGGAACCCCAAGGATACCAAAATTCCCAGATGCTCTAAGTCCCTTATATAAAATGGTATGGTATTTGTATATAACCTATCCTTTCATATACTTTAAATCATCTCTAGATTATTTCTTTAAAATATCTAATACCATGTAAATGCTGTGTAGATAGTTTTAAATACAATGTAAATGCTATGTAAATAGTTGCTAGGTGCAGGGCAAATTCATGTTTTGCTTTTTGGAATTTCCTTCCAAGTATCTTCAACCCATGGGTTGGTGGTGAATCCTTGAATGGAGAACCAATAAATAGAAGGGCCCACTGTGCCTTTTGACCATCTTCTTCCAATTCCTCCTCCCCTTCCACCCAAAATTTTTCATACTTAATAACACTTTTTGTAGTCTTTATTCTTTATCAAAATTCAAGTTATTTGTTTTTGTGATTCTATTGCCTTCTGCAGAAATGAAGCTGTTATCATTTCTGGAAGGAAACTTGCTGAGCAGATCAAGCAGGAAGTGCGGCAGGAGGTGGAAGAATGGGTGGCGTCAGGCAACAAGCGGCCACACCTGAGCGTGGTTCTGGTTGGAGAGAATCCTGCAAGTCAGTCCTATGTCCTCAACAAAACCAGAGCAGCTGCCAGCGTGGGTATGTGTCAATCTTAGACCGCAACTACTGTTAAATTGAGATTTAATCTGAGGCAAACTCTATTGTAACTTACACTTCTTTTTTCTGCTTAGAAAACCCAAACAGAGGAGGCTAATGTGACTCAACTGAATCCAAATATTTGTCAGAAAGAAATCAGGCTGTGTGTTGGGGAGGAGGTTTATAGACTAGGACTGGAAGAATATGGTTGGTTTCTCGGTGTCTTCTGGAATGTAATCGAAATTCTGTTACAGGCCAACTTTGATAAGTGACCTTGAACACCGTTTACATCTGCTTTCCTTGAGCAATGAGTCTGTGACTAAACTATTTGAGCATTTGGTTGAGGAGACCTCAGTGATGTGGCCTAGAATACAGTCATGGATTTGCAGGAAATGACTCTGGCTTCCTTGAAATAGGCTGTGGTTTCTCCACCAATGGGTTCCAAAGCCAATTAAATCATACGGTTTAGACATGGTTGAAAGTTTGGATGCAGAAGGAGCAGGTCTGAGTGATGGGAGGTTTGGGTTCTAGGTCTCACTGTACTGGAGACTGTGTGGCCACAGAGCAGAGGTGAGTGGGCTCAATTGCGCCCCTGCCTGCTTCTCTGTGGGTCCGTGTTCTGAGCACTGTGTGCCCGCCCTTCTGAAGGGTCCTGAGACCACTGCACCATGAGCCCTTGGCATACTCTGTTCTTTATCACTGAGGATTGAGGCCCCCTGCCCTCTTCACTGAAGAACCTTGAGAGTTTCCCTAGTAGCTCAGTGGTAAAGAATCTGCCCGCTAATGCAGGAGACACAAGTGTAGTCCCTGATCTGGGAAGCCATGGATCTGCTAAGCCCATGCACCGCAACTATTGAGCTTCTCCACAAGAGAAGCCTTGTTGCAATGAGCCTGTGCACTGCAGCTGGAGAGCAGACCCTACTGACCACAACTAGAGAAAAGCCCACGCGGTAACAAAGACCCAGCACGGCCAAAGTAATTACAAACAAAATTATAAAAGTAAAACCTTTAGAACATCTAGAAACTAGTAAGCTATGGCTTTCTAAAACCTTGGAATGGGAGGTAGCATGGTATAGTGGAAAGAACGTCGACTTTGGAACTGCAAAGACTGGCTTTGTCACTAGCCGGCTTATGTTTCAGTTTCTCTGAGCTTTGTCTATAGGATGAGGTTAATGAAAACTATGTAGCATAATACATAGAAAGTATCAAGCTAGTACTCTTTTAGTGTTGAGAAGTTACTCAAGGTTACCTGTGAGCCTGTTCAAACTTTCCAGCTACCAGGGCAGTTGTGATGATTAAAAGCCTTGCTGATAGTGTGGCAAGCAGTGTAGCCTTGCCTCAATAAATGCCTCTATTTTATTTTATTCTTTTATTCTTTGAATATTTTTGCCTAAAATTTTTTAAGAAGTTTTTATTGGAGTATAATTCTACAGTGTTGTATTCCTTTCTTGTTATAGCAAAGAATCAGTCATTGTTCTTCAGTCACCAGTCTTGCCTGACTCTTTGCAACTCCTCGGACTGCAGCACTCCAGGCCTCCCTGTCCCTCACCATCTCCCAGAGTTTGCCCAACTTCATGTCCGTTGAATCGGTGATGCCATCCAACCATCTCATCCTCTTTTGCCCTCTCCTCCTCCTCCCCTCAATCTTTTCCAGCATCAGGGTCTTTTTCAATGAGTCAGCTGTTCGCGTCAGGGGGCCAAAGTATTGGAGCTTCAGCATCAGTACTTCCAATGAGTATTCAGGGTTGATTTCCTTTAAGATTGACTGGTCTGATTTTCTTGTTTTCCAAGGGCCTTTGAGTCTTCTCCAGCACCACATTTTGAAGGCGTCAGTTCTTTGGCGCTCTGCCTTCTTTATTGTCCAGCTCTCAAGTCTCTTCATGACTACTGGAAAGACCATAGCCTTGATTATATAGACCTTTGTCAGCAAAGTGATGTCTTTGCTTTTTAACACACTGTCTAGGTTTGTCTTAGCTTTCCTGCCAAAAAATAGTAGTCTTTTAATTTTATGGCTGCAGTCACCATCCACTGTGATTTTAGAGCCCAAGAAGAGGAAATCTGTCACTGCTTCCATCTTCTCCCCTTCTGTTTGCCATGAAGTGATGGGACTGGATGCCATGATCTGAGTTTTTTTAATATTGAGTTTTAAGCTGGCTTTTTTACTCTCCTCCCTCGCCCTCATCAAGAGGCTCTTTAGTTCCTCTTTGCTTTCTGCAATTTAAGTGGTATCATCCACATATCTGAGGTTGTTGATATTTCTCCCGGCAATCTTGATTCCAGCTTGTGCTTCATCCAGCCTGGCATTTTGCATAATGTACTCTGTGTATAAGTTAAATAAAAGGGTGACAATAAACAGCCTGTTGAACTCCTTTCTCAATCTTGAACCAGTCACTTGTTCCATGTCTGGTTCAAGCTGTTCCTTCTTGATCTGGGTACAGATTTCTCAGGAGGCAGGTAAGATGTTCTGGTATTCCCATCTCTTTAAGAGTTTTCTACAGTTTGTTATGATCTACACAGTCAAAGGCTTTAGCATAGTTAATGAAGCAGAGATAGATTTTTTCTGGAATTCCCCTGCCTTCTCTGTGATCCAGTGAATGTTGGCAGTTTGATCTCTGGTTCCTTTGCCTTTTCTAAACCCAGCTTGAACATCTGAAAGTTCTCGGTTCATGTAGTGCTGAAGCCTAGCTTAGAAGATTTTGAGCATAACCTTACTAGCATGGGAAGTGAATGCAACTGTCCAGTAACTTGAACATTCTTTAGTACTGCCCTTCTTGGGAATCAGGGTGAATATTGGCCTTTTCTGGTCTGTGGCCACTGCTGGACTTTCTAAGTTTGCTGACATATTGAGTGCAGCACTTTAATAGCATCATCTTTGAGGATTTTAAATAGTTCTGCTGGAATTCTATCACCTCCATTAGTTTTATTGGCAGCAGTGCTTCCTAAGGCCCACTTGACTTCACATTCCAAGATATCTGGCTCTGAGTGAGAGACTACACCATCGTGGTTACCTGGGTCATTAAGATCTTTATTGCACAATTCTTCAGTGTATTCTTTCCACCTCTTCTTGATCTCGTCTGCTTCTATTAGGTCTTTACCATTTCTGTCCTTTATTGTGGCCATCTTTGAATTGAAATGTTCCTTTGATATTTCTGATTTTCTTGAAGAGATCTCTAGACTTACCCTTTCTGTTGTTTTCCTCTGTTTCTTTGCATTGTTCATTGAAGAAGGCCTTCTTGTCCCTCCTTGCTATTCTCTGGAACTCTGCATTTAGTTGGTATACCTTTCCCTTTCTCCCTTGGTTTTGCTTCTCTCCTTTCCTCAGCTATCTGTAGAGCTGTCGTATGTATACATATATCCTCTCTTTTTTGGATTTCCTTCCCATTTTGGTCACACAGAGCATTAAGTAGACTTCCCTGTGCTATAGAGTTGTTCTTGTCGTTGTTTAGTCACCAAGTTGTATCTGACTGTTTGCAACCCTGTGGACTGTAACACACCAGGCTCCTCTCTCCATGGAATTTCCAAGGCAAGAGTTCTGGAGTGGGTTGCCATTTTCTTCTCCAGGGGATCTTCCCTACCCTGGTGTTAAACCCACATCTTCTGCATTGGCAGGTGGATTCTTTACCACTGAACCACTAGGGAAGCCCTGTGCTATATAGTAGGTTCTCATTCAGTATCTCTTTTATACAGACCACCTTACTTGCCTCCTGATAAATCTGTATGCAGGTCAAAAAGCCACAGTTAGAACCAGACATGGAACAAGTTGGGAAAGGAGTATGACAAGGCTGTTTGTCACCCTGCTTATTTAACTTATATGCAGAGTACATATGTGAAATGTAAACAGTGTCAGACTTTATTTTCTTTGGCTCCAAAATCACTATGGGTGGTAACTGCAGCCATGAAATTAAAAGATGCTTGCTTCTTGGTAGAAAAGCTATGACAATCCTAGACAGCATATTAAAAAGCAGAGACATTACTTTGCTGACAAAGGTCCGTCTAGTCAAAGCTATGGTTTTTCCAGTAGTCATGTATGGGTGTGAGAGTTGGACCTTAAAGAAAGCTGAACACTGAAGAATTGATGCTTTTGAACTGTAGTGTTGGAGAAGGCTCTTGAAAATCCATTGGACTGCAAGAAGATCAAACCAGTCAATCCTAAAGGAAATCAGTCCTGAATTCATTGGAAGGACTGATGTTGAAGCTGAAGCTTCAATACTTTGGCTACCTGATGCGAAGAGCTGACTCATTTGAAAAGACCCTGATGCTGGGAAGGATTAAAGGCAGGAGGAGAAGGGGACAACAGAGAATGAGATGGTTGGATGGCATCACTGACTCAATGGACATGAGTTTGAGCAAGCTGCAGGAGTTGGTGATGGACAGGGAGGCCTGGTGTGCTGCAGTCCATGGGGTCACAAAGAGTCAGACACACAACTGAGCAACTGAATTGAACTGATTGTATATACGTAAATCCCAAACTCCCAATTCATTCCACATCCCCTTTCCTCTGCTTGGTATCCATAGGTTTGTTTTCTATGTCTGTGTCTGTATTTCTGCTTTGCAAATAGGTTCATTTTTCTATATTCCACTTATATGCATTGCTATTCAATATTTATTTTTCTCTTCCTTACTGACTTCGTATGACAGTCTCTAGGTCCATCCATAACTCTGTAAATGGCACAATTTTGTTCCTTTTTATGACTGAGGAATATTCTGTTGTATGTTTGTGTCACATCTACTTTTTCCATTCCTCTGTTGATGGCATTTAGGTTGCTTCCATTTCCTGCCTGTTGTAAAATGTGCTAAGTTCCTTCGGTTGTGTCCAACTCTTTGCGACCCTTTGGACTGTAGCCCCCCAGGCTCCTCTCCGTGGGATTCTCCAGGCAAGAATACGAGAGGGTTGCCATGCCCTGCTCCAGGGATCTTCCCGACTCAGGGATCGAATCCATGTCTCTTAAATCTCTTGGGTTGACAGGCAAGTTCTTTACCATTTACCACTAGGGCCGCCTGGGAAGCCCACCGATTGTAAATAGTGCTGCATTTGGTCACATTGTAAATAGTGTATCTTTTGGGATTATGCCCAGGAATGGAATTGCTGGATCATATGGTAGTTCTATTTTTAGTTTTTTAAGGAACCACCACCGTATTCTCCATAGTGGCTGCACCAATCCACATTCCCACTAAAAATGTAAGAGGGTTCTGTTTTCTTTACACCCTCTCTGGCATTTATTGTTTGTAGATCTTCTGATGATGGCCATTCTGACCAGTGTGAGGTGATACCTCATTGTAGTTTTTAATCTGCATTTCTCTAAAAACTAGTGATGTTGCGATTTATGGGGTCACAAAGAGTCGGACATGACTGAGCAACTGAACTGAACTGAATTGAACTTGGCTATCTTTATCTTTGAAGAAATGTCTGTTTAGGTCTTCAGCCCCTTCTGTGATTGGGTTGTTTGTTTTTTTGATGTTGAGCTGCAGGAGCTGTTTGTATGTTTGGAGATTAACCCCTTGTCAGTTGCTTCATTTGCAAATCTTTTCTCCCATTGTGAAGTTTGTCTCCTCACTTTGTTTATGGTTTCCTTTGCTGTTAAAAGCTTTTGAGTTTAATTAGGGCCTATTTGTTTATTTTTGCTTTTTATTTTCATTACTCTAGGAGGTGGGTCAAAAAAGATCTTGCTTTGATTTATGTCAGTGTTCTGCCTATGTTTTCTTCTAAGAGTTTCATAGTGTCTGGCCTTACATTTAGGTCTTTAACCATTTTGAGTTTATTTTGTGTCTGGTGTTAGGGAGTGTTCTAATTTCATTCTTTCGCATGTAGCTGTCCAGTTTTCCCAGCACCACTTACTGAAGAGACCGTCTTTTCTCCGTTGTATATTGTTTGCTCCTTTGTCACTAGGTGGCCATAGGTGCATGGGTTTATCCCTGGGCTTTCTATCCTCTTCCATTGATCTGTGTTTCTGTTTTTTTGCCAATACCATACATACTATCTTGGTTATGGTAGCTTTGTTTATATTCTGAAGTCAGGCAGCCTGATTCCTCCCACTCTGTTTTTCTAAAGATAGCTTTGGCTCCTCAGGATCTTTGTTTCCATACAAATTGTAAAATTTGTTCTAATCCTGTGAAAAATGCCATTGGTAATTTAAAAGAAACTTCGTTGAATCTGTATATTGCTTTGGATAGCATAGTTATTTTTACCATATTGATTCTTCCATCCCAGGATCGTGGTATGTCTCTCTGTTTGTGTGGTGTTTGGTTTCTTTCATCAGAATCGCATAATTTTCTGAGTACAAATCTTTGCCTCCTTATGTAGGTTTATTCCTGGGTGTGTTGTTCTTTTTGTTGCAGTGGTAAATGGGATTGTTTTCTTAATTTCTCTTTCTGAACTTTTTATTTTTATTATTTTAAATATAAATTTATTTATTTTAATTGGAGGTTAATTACTTTGCAATATTGTATTGGTTTTGCCAAACATCAACATGAATCTGCCACAGGTGTACACGTGTTCCCCATCGTGAACCCCCCACTCTCCTCCCTCCCCGTACTATCCCTCTGGGTCATCTCAGTGCACCAACCCCAAGCATCCAGTATCATGCATCAAACCTTATGACCCAGCAATCCCACTGCTGGGCATACACACCAAGGAAACAAGAATTGAAAGAGACACGTGTACCCCAGTGTTCATCACAGCACTGTTTACAATAGCCAGGACATGGAAGCAACCTAGATGTCCATCAGCAGATGAATGGATAAGAAAGCTGTGGTACATATACACAATGGAGTATTACTCAGCCATTAAAAAGAATACATTTGAATCAGTTCTAATGAGGTGGGTGAAACTGGAGCCTATTATACAGAGTGAAGTAAGTCATTAAGAAAAACACTAATACAGTATACTAACACATATATATGGAATTTAGAAAGATGGTAACGATAACCCTGTATGCGAGGCAGCAAAAGAGACACAAATGTATAGAATAGTCTTTTGGACTCTGTGGGAGAGGGTGAGGGTGGGATGATTTGCGAGAATGGCATTGAAACATGTATACTATCATATATGAAATGAATTGCCAATCCAGGTTCGATGCATGAACTTTTTATTAGTGTATAGGAAAGCAAGAGATTTTGGTGCATTACTTTTGTATCCTGCAACTTGACCAAATTCATTGATTAGTACCAGTAATTTTCTGGTGACCTGTTTATGATTTTTTGTGTATAGATTCATGTCATCTGCAAACAGTGACAGTTTTACTTCTTTTTCAGTTGTGTTCCTTTTATTTCCTTTTCTTCTCTGATAGCCATGGCTGCATCTTCCAAAGTTATGTTAAATAATAGCAAAGAGAGTGGACATCTGAGTCTTGTTCCAATCTTAGAGGAAATGCTTTTAGTTTTTCACCATGAGAAAGATGTTGGCTGTGGGTTTGTTGTATATGACCTTTATTATGTTGAGGTAAATTCCTTCCATGCCCTCTTTCTGGAGAGTTTTTTATCATAAATGGGTGTTAAGTTCTTTCAAAAGTCCTTTCTGCATCTATTGAGATTATTATAGTTTTTATCTTTCAATCTGTTAATATGATGTATCACATTGATTGATTTGCATGTATTGAGGAATCCTTGCATCCCTGGGATAAAATCCACTTGCTCATGATGTATGATCCTTTTAATGTGTTATTGGATTGTTTACTGGTATTTTGATCTATGTTCATCAATGGTATTGGTCTGTAATTTTCTTTTTTGTGTAATATCTTTGTCTGGTTTTGGTATCAGGGTGATGGTGGCCTCATAGAATAATTTTGGCAGTTTTTATTCTTCTGCAGTATTTTGGAAGAGCTTGAGAAGGATGGGTGTTATCAAACACTTCTCTAAGTGTTTGATAGATTTCACCTGTGAAGCCATCTGGTCCCGGACTTTTGTTTATTGGAAGATTTTTGATCATATTTTCAATTTCATTACTTGTGCTTGGTCTGTTATTTTTTCTATTTCTTCCTGGTCTTAGAGAGTTGTACCTTTCTAAGAATTTGTCCATTTCTTTTGAGTTGTCCATTTAATTGGCATATACTGCTTGTAGTAGTCTCTTATGATTGTTTGTATTTATGTGGTGTCGGTTGTAATTTTTCCTTTCTCATTTCTAATTTTATTCATTTGAGTCCTCTACCTTTTGTTTCTTTGAGTCTAGCTAAAGTTTTATCAATTTTGTTTATCTTCTCAAAGAGCCAACTTTTAGCTTTATTGATATTTGCGTTTGTTTTCTTCATTTCTATTGCATTATTGCTTCTATGATTTTTATGATTTATTTCCTTCTGCTAACTTTGGGTTTTGTTTGTTCTTCTTTCTCTAGTTGCTTTAGGTGTAAGTTAGGTTGTTTGAGATTCTTCTTATTTCTTGAGGTATGGTAGTATTCCTATAAACTTCCCTCTTAGAACTGCTTTTGCTGCGTCCCGTAGGTTTTGGGTCACTGTGTTTTCATTGTCATTTGTTTCTATGTATTTTTTAATCTCCTCTTTGATTTCTTCAGTGATCTCTTGGTTATTTTGTAGCGTATTGTTTATTTTCCATGTGTTTGAATTTTTTACAGTTTTTTTTTTTTCTGTAATTGATTTCTAATCTCATAGCATTGTGGTCAGAAAAGATTCTTGATGCCATTTAAATTTTCTTAAATTTATTGAGGTTTGATTAGTGTCCCAAGATGTGATCTATCCTGGAGAACGTTCTGTGTGCACTTGAGAAGAAAGTGTATTCTGTAGCTTTTGGATGGAATGTCCTATAAATATCAAGTCTCTCTGGTCTAAATGTGTCATTTAAAGTTGTGTTTCCTTATTAGTTTCTGTCTGGATGATCTGCCCATTGGTGTAAGTAAGATGTTAAAGTCCCCCATGATTATTGTGTTACTGTCAATTTCCCCTTGTATGACTATTATCATTTGCCTTATGTATTGAAGTGCTCCTGTGTTGGGGGCATAGATATTTATAATTGTTATATCTTCTTGGATTGATCTCTTGATCATTATGTAGTGTCCTTGTTTGTCTCTTTTGTCTTACATGATAATTGCAACTCCAGCCTTCTTTTGATTTCCATTTGCATGGGATATCTTTTTCCGCTCCCTCATTTTCAATCTGTATGTGTCCCTAGGTCTGAAGTGCGTCTTTTGTAGATAGCATATTCAGTTTAGTTCAGTCGCTCAGTCGTGTCCAACTCTTTGTGACCTCATGAATCACAGCACGCCAGGCCTCCCTGTCCATCACCAACTCCCAGAGTTCACTCAGACTCATGTTCATTGAGTCAGTGATGTCATCCAACCATCTCATCTTCTGTTGTCCCCTTCTCCTTCCACCTTCAATCTTTCCCAGCACCAGAGTCTTTTCCAATGAGTCAGTTCTTTGCATCAGGTGGCCAAAGTATTGGAGTTTCAACNCTCCCAGAGTTCACTCAGACTCATGTTCATTGAGTCAGTGATGTCATCCAACCATCTCATCCTCTGTTGTCCCCTTCTCCTTCCACCTTCAATCTTTCCCAGCACCAGAGTCTTTTCCAATGAGTCAGTTCTTTGCATCAGGTGGCCAAAGTATTGGAGTTTCAACAACAGTCCTTCCAATGAATGTTCAGGACTGATTTCCTTTAGGATGTGCTGGTTGGATCTCCTTGCAGTCCAAGGGACTCTTCAAGAGTCTGCTCCAACACCATAGTTCAAAGCATCAGTTCTTCAGCACTCAGCTTTCTTTATAGTCTAACTCTCACATCCATACATGACTACTGGAACAACCATAGCTTTGACTAGATGGAAGTTTGTGGGCAAAGTAATGTCTCTGCTTTTTAATATGCTGTCTAGGTTGGTCATAACTTTTTTCCCAAGGAGCAAGCATCTTTTAATTTCATGGCTGCAATCACCACTGAAGTGATTTTGGAGCCCAGAAAAATAAAGTCTGTCACTGTTTCCATTGTTTCCCCATCTATTTGCCATGAAATGATGGGACCAGATGCCATGATCTTAGTTTTCTGAATGTTGAATTTTAAGCCAACTTTTTCATTCTCCACTTTCACTTTCATCAAGAGGCTCTTTAGTTCTTTGCTTTCTGCCATGAGGGTGGTGTCATCTGAGGTTATTGATATTTCTGAGGTTATTGATATTTCTCCCAGGAATCTTGATTCCAGCTTGTGCTTCATCCAGCCCAGTGTTTCTCATGATGTACTCTGCATATAAGTTAAAGAAGCAGGGTGACAATATACAGCCTTGATGTACTCCTTTCCCAATTTGGAACCAGTCTGTTGTTCCATGTGCAGTTCTAACTGTTGCTTCTTAACCTGCATACAGATTTCTCAAGAGGCAGGTCAGGTGGTCTGGTATTCCCATCTCTTTAAGAATTTTGCACAGTTTGTAGTGATCCACACAGTCAAAGGCTTTGGCGTAGTCAATAAGACAGAAGTAGATGTTTTTTTGGAACTCTCTTGCTTTTTCAATGCTCCAGCGGATGTTGGCAATTTGATCTCTGGTTCCTCTGCCTTTTCTAAACCAGTGTGAACATCTGGAAGGTCACGGTTCACGTACTGTTGAAGCCTGGCTTGGAGAATTTTGAGCATTACTTTGCTAGCGTGTGAGATGAGTGCAACTGTGGGATAGTTTGAGTATTCTTTGGCATATAAATGGGTCCTATTTTTGTATACATTCAGTCAGTCTGTATCTTTTGGTTGGAACATTTAATCCATTTACATTTAAGGTAATTATCAATATGCATGTTTCTGTGACCATTTTCTTAATTGTTTTGGGTTTTATTTTGGCTATGCTGGGTCATCATTGCTATGTTCAGGCTTTCTTTAGTGGTGGTGCGTGGGGGCTACTCTCTTGTGCATGGGGGTCTCATTGCAACGGCTTCTCTCGTTGCAAAACACGGGCTCTAGGGTGCGCGGGCTTCAGTGGTTGTGGTGCATGGGCTGAGTTACCCCATGGCATGTGGGATCTTCCCGGACCAGGGATCAAACCTGTGTCCCTTGTATTGCAAGGCAGGTTCTTAACCACTGAACTGGGAAGCCCCTTGGGTTTGTTTTTGTAAGTCTTTTTCATCTCTTAATTTTCTCACGTAGAGATTGTTTAGCATTTGCAGTAAAGTTGGATCGATGGTGCTCCATTCACTTACCTTTTGCTTGTCTGTAAAGCTTTTGATTTCTTCACTGAATCTGAATGATATCCTTGCTGGGTAGAGTAGTCTTGGTTGTAGGTTTTTCTTTTTCATCACTTTAATTATATCCTGCCTCTCCCTTCTGGCCTGCAGAATTTCTACTGAAAGATCAGCTGATAACTTTAAGGGATACCCTTGTATGTTATTTGTTGTTTTCCCCTTGCTGCTTTTAATATTTTTTCTTTGAATTTAATTTTCATTAGGTCAATTAATATGTGTCACAATGTGATTCCTCCTTGGGTTTATCCTGTATGGGACTCTCTGTGCTTCCTGAACTTGGGTAGCTATTTCCTTTCCCATGTTAGGGAAGTTTTTGACTATAATCTCTTGAAATTTTTTTTCAGACCCTTTCTCTTTCTCTTCTTCTTCTGGGACCCCTATAATTTGAATGTTGTTGTATTTAATGTTGTCCCGGAGGTCTCTGAGACTGTCCCCATTTCTTTTCATTCTTTATGCTGCTCCTTAGTAGTTATTTCCACCATTCCCTCTTCCAACTCCCTTTTCCATTCTTCTGCTTTAGTTATTCTGCTATTGATACCTTCTGCTGTATTTTTCGTTTTAGTGATTGTGTTACTCATCACTGTTTGTTTTCTCTTTAATTCTTCTAGGTCCTTTGTAAACATTTCTTGTATTGTCTCAATCCAGGCCTCCATCTTAAAAATTTTAATGTAATTTTATTTTTTAACACCCAAAACATTTTGTATTGAGGTATAGCTGATTAACAATGTTGTGGTAGTTTCAGGTGAACAGTGAAGGGACTCAGCCATACATATACATGTAACCATTCTCCCCAAACGCCCCTCCCATCCAGGCTGTCCATGCCTCCATTTTATTTCCAAGATTTTGGATCATTTTCCTATTATTTCTCTGAGTTCTTTTTCAGGTAGATTCTATTTTCTCTTCATTTACTTGGTTTTGTAGGTGTTCACCTTGCTCCTTCATCTGTAACATATTTCTCTGTGTCTCACTTCTGTTGATGAAGAGGGCTGTGTTTCTCTTGGTGGCTGTTTGGCCTGAGGCATCCAGCACTGTTCTTTGTGGGCAGTTGGGTGAAACTGGGTCTTGGTGCTGAATGAGGACCTCTGGCAGAGCTCATGCCAACTAGTATTCTCTGGAGATCTCTGGTGGTCCAGAAGTCTGAACTTGAAGCTCCCCCCACAGGGCTTCTGACCCACAGCCTGGGAACCATGACCCCACAAGCTGTGTGGCATGGCAGAAAAAGGAAAAAAACAAGACAAGCAAAGCCCAAGGCGGATAATAACAAAACTGGAACAAATATACAAAAAAAGAAAACAGACACACACAACCCTCAACAAGTAATAAAAACAAATCCAAGTAACCAAAAAACAAACCAATAAACAAACAACAGCAAAAAAGAAAAAAACAAGGAAAGTGAAAAACAAGAAGACAAACAGGAGATCCCCCAAACCAAAGCTGATGATAAAGACAAACCTAAACTAAGATCATGGTCCCTGGTCCCATCACTTCATGGCAAATAGATGGGGAAACAGTGGAACCAGTAACAGACTTTATCTTTTTGGGTCCCCAAATCACTGCAGATGCTGACTGCACCCATGAAATTAAAAGACACTTGCTCCTTGGAAGAAAAGCGATGATCAACCTAGATGGCATATTAAAAAGCAGAGACATTACTTTGCCAACAAAGATCCATCTAGTCAAAGCTATGGTTGTTCCAGTAGTCACGTATTGGATGTGAGAGTTAGACTATAAAGAAAGCTGAGTGCTGAAGAATTGATACTTTTGAACTGTGGTGTTGGAGCAGACTCTTGAGAGTCCCTTAGACTGCCAGGAGATCCAACCAGTCTATCCTAAAGGAAATCAGTCCTGAATATTCATTGGAAGGACTGATGTTGAAGCTGAAACTCCAATACTTTGGCCACCTGATGTGAAGAACTGACTCATTGGAAAAGACCCTGGGGCTGGAAAAGATTGAAGGTGGGAGAAGGAGACGACAGAGGATGAGATGGTTGGATGGCATCACCGACTCGATGGGCATGAGTTTGAGCAAGCTCCGGGAGTTGGTGAGGGACAGGGAAGCCTGGTGTGCTGAAGTCCATGGGGTCACAAAGTGTCAGACGGTAGGGAGTGACTGAACTGAAACTGAAAGCTAAACAGAAAAGAAAAAATAAATTAAAAAAAAAACAAGCTAAAAGAAAAGCTCTGTGTGTGCTCCTTCCACCAGGGTCTGCTCTTGAAGCTGGCCCAGAGCACATGTGTCAGCACAGGCTAACTGGAGCATAGGCTTCCGGGGGCATGTCCGCAGGGGCTGGAGCAACTGGAAGAAGCCTTGGAGGGAGCAGCCCTCTGCCTGCCTGGATCCATGACTCATGGAGGCTTTGAGCAAGGGTGGTGCTTGGGTCCACTGGGACCCCAGCAGCCAGAGGAGGCCTTGGTGGAGGTGGGGCTCAGGCTGGAACCCCAGCAGGCTTGCCAGGGCCTGAGCAGACTGGGGAGACCGTGGCTTGAGGGGTCAGCGAGCCTGCCACACCTCACCCAGCCAAGGCTGCTGGGCAGGCGTGTGCTCCCATCACCGCCCAAGGAAGCTGGGTTGGCGGGCCGGGAAAGGTTCTGCAGTGGTGGCCCCACCCTTCATGTGCCACTCAACAGTGGTGCCTTGCTCCCATTGTGGCCCAAGACCCTGCCCCTACCAACACCCCAGGCCATCCCCTTACTGCCAGCTGCTGTCCCCTCCCTGGATCCACTCCCCGAATCCCACTCTGCAGCACCCAGCCCTCCTCCCCACCATGAGACACACAGACTGGGGTGCGCAGGGCTGCAGCACAGACTGCATGCACAGGCTCCACTCCATCCTGCCCCACCCCCCACACTGGCTGCTGCGTTCCCCTCCCATCCTGAGGTCCCCCTAAGCTCCTTGCCTTTCCCTGCTGACCCCCCGCTGTGAGCATGCTTCCCTGAGTGTGGGGTTGTTTCCTCTCCCCCAGCTTCCCCCAGGGGTGCTGCTCCTGTCCTGCCTCCACTGCTCCCCACTTCCTTCCCACACCCTACCTGGGAAGGGTGCTAAACAGAAAAGAAAAAAAATTTTTTTCTTCCTGAAAAAAAGATTGCACTGGGACTCCTCCCATCCCTGTAGGTGTCCAGGGCCCTCTACCGGTGCCCAGCATCCACGCCATAAGAACTTCGACGCACTTCTGACACCGTGAAGAGATGTGAACTGTGTGTTCTCCTCCTCTGCCATCTTCCACAATCTATTTTTTTTTTAACCTTGAAAATTTCTTATAGGAATCAACAGTGAGACCATTGTGAAACCAGCTTCAATTTCAGAGGAAGAACTGTTGAATTTAATCAATAAACTAAATAATGATAATAATGTAGACGGCCTCCTTGTTCAGCTGCCTCTTCCAGGTGAGATTTATATAGCACTATTTAAAATGATTTCTGAGGCGTGAAGAGGCTTGTTTAGTTTATACAATTGGCTCCTCATGTCTATTTGTCTTAAAGAAAGAGGAGGTAAACTCAAGAGAGGGAGTATGTTGTTAGATATGGGACTGACCTACTCGGAATACCAATTACTCCCTGACTTGGTATGGAGATCTTAATACAAAGGACAGTGGAGGGAAGCAGTTTGGGGAGGACACTGGTTTGGTCTTGGCATTTGGCTTTGCTTGCTGTGTGTTCCCAACACACAGATGAATAAGTTGCAGGGTGAGTTATAGACAGGGAATGGGTTTTTACCGCAAACCGGGTAAGCTGGAGTCAAGCAGTGCTAACAGTGTAACAGTGAGCTGACTGCTCTGGTTTCTTTTTCAGAGCACATTGATGAGAGAAAGGTCTGCAATGCCGTTTCTCCAGACAAAGATGTCGACGGCTTTCATGTAATTAATGTAGGGCGAATGTGTTTGGACCAGTGTTCCATGTTACCAGCTACTCCATGGGGTGTGTGGGAAATAATTAAGCGAACTGGTAGGTATATCCACCTCAGTATTATCAAAACATACTTACGAAATGGTAAAAATTCCTACAGGACAAACAGTGGAAACCCCCACCTCAGATCATCTAGCCCTGCTCCCCAGAGCCTAGCTCCCTTAGCAGTTGCCTACAGCTGTTTTTGCTGCTTAATCCAGAAAACTCTGAAGGAAACTTAAGCTTTGATAGTGTTGATAGTGCACATTCATATAACATTTTGCAGCTTACGTTTCCTTTCAGCTTTCACTATTGGTAGCAAGTGATGGTTCAGTTGACTGAAGAGTCAATCAGCTGGTGATTTCCTTCATTATCACAATTGGAGTCACTTCCTAAGGTGTCAGTCTTCCTTTTTCTTAGGTGCTCTAAGATAATCTGGCACTATGTGAAATGCAAATATATTTATTTTTCATAGGCATTCCAACCCTAGGGAAGAATGTGGTTGTGGCTGGAAGGTCAAAAAATGTTGGAATGCCCATTGCAATGTTACTGCACACAGATGGGGCACATGAACGGCCCGGAGGTAAGATTATTGCTCTCAGGAGGGTGTCCTCCCCTCCTTTGTGAGAGAGACTGCCCTGTGGATGCTTGGAAGTGTTTGTTAAGCTTTATTTGTCTTTGTTATAATTTTGTCAATAGGTACTTTGGGAGTAATCTTTTTGGAAGAAGATGTACTCAGTGTTACTCGAGAGTTAATTTATATTCACTAGTATGGAACTGGTTCAGAAATAGATATGTCTCAGAAATTTGAGTTTTGAGTGTAAGCATGGTTATAGACAATTATAATTTTCAGGTATGGCTTTGATAGTTGGAGTTAAGAAGTATAACTTTTTCAAAATTAGTATCCTGGGATCTGTGCCATTTGATAGGAAAAAAAGATCTTAGACCATTGCAAAGGATTGACTTCATATGACTGTAATGTGTCATCATTCTGTCAAATTCTGTTAATTTGAGAAAAATTCTCAAATCAAAGTTATATGATTATCATAATATGACCATACATGATTATATCAAAGATAAAATATATCAGAACTAAATATTTCCACATATCTTTCAGCACACTTTTAAGAAAAATCCTTGAGTAATTCTAGTGACATTTTGTTTAGAAAGACTGTTAGAAAGGATAAGGAATAAATCTAATGATATATGACTCCAAAGGGTAGAGCTAGGACCAACAGGTAAAAGTTACAAGAAATTTAGTATTAGTTGTTGTTGTTGTTGTTTAATGACAATTGGCCGCCCAGAAAATATGGCGTAAGATTTGTCAATTATTTCTTCAGAGGTCTTGAATTTCTGGCATGGTTTGCCTAACAGATCTAATCCATTCCTAGCTTTGATTCAGAAATCAAGACATCTGTTTTTTAACTCATAGGCGATGCCACTGTCACAATATCTCATCGATACACTCCTAAGGAGGAGCTAAAGAAGCATACAGCTCTTGCAGATATTGTGATCTCTGCTGCAGGTAAGAGCACCAGGGAGGGGGTGGAAGTACCTTGCTCAGAGGATGAAGATGGACCTCTTATCTTCGAATTTGCCTGCTGCCCCGTCATTTTATTGCATATTCCCCTGCTGCTGCTGCTGCTGCTGCTAAGTCACTTCAGTCGTGTCCGACTCTGTGCGACCCCAGAGACGGCAGCCCACCAGGCTCCCCCGTCCCCTAGGTTTGACCATAATGTCAAAGCTGCTTACAAAGATGAGAGTTGTGGTTGGACTATCAATTTCTGGCATTCTATTATATATTTGATGGATAAATGTTATTTCTACAGCCTCAAAATATTTCTGTTCACTATATGAAGTTTAATTGTTTCCCTGGTTAATAGTTTTTATAAAACAAGCTAATTCATTCTTACAGGTATCTTGAAATTGATAAGAATCTTACAGGTGGAATATTCTTTTCAGTACTAAATTGATCATTCCTGTCTCCTTTTTCAGGTATTCCAAATCTGATCACAGCAGATATGATCAAGGAAGGAGCAGCTGTCATTGATGTGGGAATAAATAGAATTCAAGATCCCATAACTGCTAAACCCAAGTTGGTTGGAGATGTGGATTTTGAAGGTAACTTTTTAAAATATAAAAATCAATATATACTACTTTTATTGGACAATTAGGGCAGACTATTTACTTTTTCTTTAACTTTTAAACTTATATTACCTTGATTATTACCATTCATGATCATTTTTGCCATTATTATTATCATTATTACCATTTATTATCATGCTTTCCATGATAATTAAGAGAAATCTTTTAAAAAATTTTAGTCATTCTAGAATTTTAGGTGTTTGTATCATCAAATTATGGAGAACAAAATAGTTTTCAGGAAATTTCTTTCTTTTCTTTAGGGTTATTCTGTAATGAAAACAAGACTTTTAATAAGTCTGAAAATTTAATGAAGTAATTTTTCTTAACCATTGAGTCTCCTAAAAAGTATTGCACACTTCTCATTTGCATATTGAGAGGAGAGATCCAGACTTGCAATATTAAAAGTCCAGGAAAAAGCCATATTACTAAAAGTTTGAAATTCACTGATAGAGTTCCCCTTTCAGTTCTGAATTTATCTGAATTTTATGCTGATAATCCTATTTCTAGCTTTCTATTTCTTCTCAAGCAGTCAGACCCAAGCCTAGGTATCTAAGTAATTTTTCCCTTTAGATTGGATTTAAAAAAATCTTTTTACTTTCCAGAAAATTACTTTGCTTGGTGCTTTGGGCAAACAGTATAGTTAAATAAATAGAATAAAATTAAGAAAATATTGTAAGCAGGTTTTAATTGGAGTAATCCTTATTATTATTATAGTTATACTTCCATACAGTTAACTACTGAGATGTTTCTTTTAAATTGATTTAATATGGAGGAAAAGTGTGGCTGGTTATTTAAGTATATTCACTGAACAACTCTGCTTATTATATGCATGTTATTATGGGGTTTTTTTTTTGGCCACACTGCACAGCATGTGGGATCTTCGTTCCCTGTGAGTACTCAGTTGCTCAGTCGTGTCTGACTCTTTGCAACCCCATAAACTATAGCCCACCAGTCTCCTCTCTCCATGGGATTTTCCTGGCAGAACACCAGAGTGGGTTGCTGCTTCATCCTCCAGGGGATCTTCTGACCCAGAGATTGAACCCAAGTCTCCTGAGTTGCCTGCATTGCAGGCAGATTCTTTACCACTGAGCCACCGGGGAAGCCCTTAGTTCCCTGACCAGGTATCAAACCTGTGCCCCCTGCAGTGGAAGCTCAGAGTCCCAACCACTGGATCACCTGGGAAATGCCTAAATGTGTGTTACTTTGTTAATATGTTCAAAAGCCTTTGTTCTTGGGTCTTGTAGATGTGCTATTTTTTTGATGAGTTTGAGGTTTATTGAGATGCTTGTGTATATTATTGCTTTTTTTTTTGAATGCTTCTTCCATGATATGTTAAAGTACATAGAGTTCCTTTGCCATAATTAAGAAGTTTGACTGTCTTATCTCTGTGTAGGAGTCAAGAAGAAAGCAGGTTACATCACTCCAGTCCCTGGGGGTGTTGGTCCCATGACTGTGGCAATGCTGATGAAGAATACCATTATTGCTGCAAAAAAAGTGCTGAGGCTTGAAGAACGGGAAGTACTGAAGTCTAAGGAACTTGGAGTAGCAAGTAATTAACTATTGTGTCTTCTGTGTCATGAACAGCACTCCAAGCCAGTTCAAGAGGAAAACCAGGTCAAGAGAAATGCAATATTTTTTCTTTACTTACATGGCTTTAAACAATGCTTTGTACTTATTGTAAGCTTAAATGAGTGTGTCTGCACACATAGCTCGGCAGTAACCTACCAGGGAGCATGCCACTCTCGTGCTGGGTCATGCGATCCAACCAAGAGAAGCATTACCCTAGAGATTAACAGGGAGGACCCTGTCTCACTGAGAATGGCTGCTTAACTTCGTCAGGCCACTTCAGTTGAAATTTGTCTTCTTTAGAAAGGCAGCTGTGCTCACCATTATACCACCAATGCTGCCCAGACTTGTCTTTTCTATGATTACATTTCCCAAGTGCTATTCCAATAATGAGTTGATACTCACTTTAGGTTCCAAACCTTTTGAGTTCAACTGGTCAAACCAAAGGAAAAATGTTGCTAGAGAAAATTAGGGAAAAGTTAAAAAAGAAAGAAATGATGGTAATTGAGTAGAAAAAAATTTACCCTAATTTATATATGTATTGATGATAAACAGAAGGAAAACTGCATGTTAATAGTCTCCTAAGCCATCATTTGTGACTCAGTCATTGGGAAAATGGTTGGGTTTTCCCATTTGCTATTAGCCCTTGTTTTATGTTCATTACCACTTGGGATCTTCCCATTTTACTTTTCGAGTAATTTTATAAATTACTCGTGTGTGTTGTTATATTTGACTTTTCCTATATCCTCAAACTTCACTGTCAAATGTTATACTGTTAGAGGTGTCTGTATGGTTTCTTTAGTGTATCTTGAAACCTATTTTTGGAAAACATAACTTGGGCTTGATAATCATTAGGGCAGCTATGTATAAGTATGCAACTTACTTTTCCACCAAAGAACTGTCAACAGCTGCCAGCTTTTCTCTGCTGCACCTGTTGGCTTTCCTTGATCAATTTTTGATAATGAGAGTTAATACTGAATTTAATCAGACTTTATTAAGGGACTTTTTTTTGCATCATTTTGATTTTTTAAATAAAACACTTCTGACTGATATGGAATGAGTTTCTGAAATACTTCATCTTTCCTTTACTATCTTCTTGTGACCTAATTTTTCTCATTGGATGTAATCAATTTAAATATTCCTATATTTGGTAACGTCCAATCCTATGCCTTTAACAAATTGGTTTAAAGAGCTGTGGAGAAACCAGCCTAGTCCTTTTAATTGTACATCCCAAGCCAGAAGTTTCATCTGTAAGATTCATTTCAGTGGTTGGCCTTGTTCTGAGTATTTTAAACCATATGTTCAATTTACACAGGACTTCTTGATGTGTTTTGCCAAATCTCCCCCTCCTCCACATTATATATATAAATTTTTTTCCTGTGTGTGTGTGTGTTTAAAACATTAGTTTGATTGCACAGATCGGAAGGTATTTGCTGTGGCAGGCATATTTGCGGCTCGGATAGGTCCTGTGTGTTCTGCTCAGGGCTGTGAGCAGGGTCCTCCCTGTTAATCCTGGCTTTCATAAAGGCAGGAGCAGCTCCCGCTCCAGGCAGCTTGAGGCAGCAAGAGGAGGGAGACCAATGCAGAGCCGCCCTTTTCCCCTGCTTGTTCCTCTGCTGCCTTTACGCTTTTGATAGTTTCCTGGAGATGAAGAGGGGTGATAGTTCTAGAGATGTTTTTGTAAGTGAGGTATAGTTCCTGTCTGTACGTCATACCTACTGACTCACCTAAATTATTAAACGTGGAGCAAGATGAGCAAATGGGATTAAGTTTTATTGAATTGTAGTTACAAGTGGAAAAAAGTATGACCTGTATGAAGAAGTGACAATATGTCAACCTGTTAAAAGCTATTAAAATTAAAATGTTCCTGTGTATGTGTACAAAATGCAAATAACATACAAGGTAAAAATTACAGTGATCAATTTACAACAACAACAAAAAAATCAACATTTTAACTTTCCAGCTTGTTTGATTAATCAAGAACATTTAATCCTGAATCCATACCATTTCTACAACACAGTTTGGACAAAGTGCTATTGGAAATCAGCCAGGTTTTAAAACTGCAGTGTTAAGAGTAGATTGTTAGCTCTCCCAGAATTGGTGTAGATGAAGACAAAGAATTTATACTTAAACTCAGGCGATGGTTCTGGATTAGTGAGCAGCTAAGTGATTCTGCTGCTCTCAGTAAAAGTGGTGGAGGTTTAGAGCTTTACCTCATGGCAGTAGCCTTAGAAGGGACCTCTGATATTTCATTTCATAAACACTGAGCGCTTTCTATGGAACAGGCACTATACTGGCTCTGGGGATCAGAGGCAATTAGCTATCCCCATACTCAAGTTGGTTAATGAGCCTAGTGTCATTTGTACCTTTAAAAAATAGAAAGGAATAAAGAAAAAGCACCTGCATCTGTCATCTTGAGTAAGTCTGGTAACTGTAACTAAAGTAATTTACCCAAGATCCAAATCCATAGTTGTTTTGGAGAAGGTAAATGTCAGATGCACTGTGGCTATCAGGCACACAGAGGTGGTAAATAAACATGGTTGGTGTTTGTTAAATGTGAATTGAAGATAAAAAGACTGATCTTAAGCAAGGTCTGTGATTAATGGGTTTTAATCTACCCAGTTTGTTTCCAATTATTCCTTAAAGTACTAGTCTGACTAGTATTACAGAGTTATAATCTTCCAAAATTTCACATTAGCCTTGCCTAACATGCAGTGTTCATGTGAATGCTAGTTGGACTTTGGGAATCAGGCCATTGAAAACTTGCAGGAAAGAGCTACCCAAATGCATCAAGAAATGTGATTCTGTGCTTGAAAAACCAGTGATACGAATTTAAAGGATCATTTGGTTGATTTGCCATGTGATTTGAGATTTCACTTGTTTTTAAAACATCCACTCGAATGTGTTGGTTCTTTCACAGCCAGACTTTGAGAACTAGCTGTCAAACTGGGAAAGCCCCAGTCACACTTCTGTGCTGGAACAAGGCCCAGAATGCAGATGGTTCAAACTCTTTATAGAAAACTGAATGGGATGGAGAGATAAGAGGACCTTTTTAGCATTCCTTAATATGCAAAACAAAATTTCCAACCTTGGTCTATTGAAGTACAAGTATTTAACAGTTCTTTTAAGACCATCTAGATAATTTAAAATCTAAGCATTAAAAAAAATCTTAACTGATATTTGTTTTAAATAAAAACTGACTAGTGCCCCTTTATCTTATCTACAGTTTTGAGAGGCAAGCATTTTTTTTTTCATCTCAAAAGAAATGTTATCATTTCTATGCTGGATTGCATTTTAAAATAAGGTGTACCAGTAAGCTTTCGTTATTTTCATAACTACAAAGGGAAGGAAAGGGCTTTGCACGACAGATCTCCAGTTTTCACCGATCAGGCAGGATGAGTCTCTGCTTGGTAAATACAGGAACAGGCTTTGAAAAGTGAAGGGTTTTGGCCCAGACCCTCACGGTGAAGACTAATGCAGGCCCTCACTGTGCCGTGTCCAGGGGAAGCTCCTCCTCCTAGAGGGTGGTCTCGCCGTCAGCTTCTCTGCCATATCTGTCCATGTCTGTGAAGTCACACTCTGGCTCCATCTCTATTTTCACCTGTGGCACCATAAAGACGGGGCTCTGTGAGTAGCTGAAGGCAGGTGAGGCTGGACAGGAGATTTTGAAGTGCAGGGTGATGCTGGATGAGAAAGAGAGGAGGGAAGAATGATTTTTCTAGGGTATGGTGTTTTTAAATGCTATCTCCCAGAACAGGGTTCTAGGGCAAACAGTTCTGTCTTTGCTGTTGATCTCTTAACACATCACAGGAACTAGCAGTATCCTATCTGCTTGGCTTTCAGCTGTCACAGTTACTGCTCTTGCCCTACTTCAACCTATTTTCCACATGGTTGCCAGAGTGAACTTCTGGATCATGAACCTGACTGGTCCCCCATTGTTCAAAGGAGAGAATTCCTGCTCCTTAGCCTGGCGAGATAAGAACCTTCTCTGCTCGAACTCCTGCTTGCAGTTTGCCCTGTTCTTTGCCCTGTGTCTCTGTAGTATTTCAGGCCTCTTCTCGGTACCTGCAGGGCCTTTTCTCTCTTTTTCCCTTTTCTGTGCACACCCGGTAGACTCCTATTTATTGTTCCCAGATTCTCTGGGTAAGGCTGATCCCTCCCTTAGATTCCTGTCCTTTCTCTGAGGTGTGCTCCGTTGTTCTTGGCACAGGGTGGTGATGTCTTTGTTCATATGTCTATCTTTCTCTAGTCCCAGGGATTAAGCACCATGCCTGGTAGATCATGGATGCTAATCTGCTAAACTAGATCATGTTGCTGAGTTTCTTTTCTTCACTGAAATGGAATCCTGCTATTTAGTCATCTTTGCTTCCATCTACTTTCATAGATTCAGTAAAATACCAGGGTAGTTGAGGTACCATTACCGTTTATGAAATATTCTGCATTTTTGACCTCGTCCTATGCTTTGTGTCCTTTAACAGGGTTTTGGAGATATTCTATCCTGATCCAAATTCTCTCTCCATTAACTGAAATTGGAGCAGTTGGAGATTCAATTTTGTATAGGCTACTTTAAAATGAAAATAATTCAAGATAGACAGAGTGCTTTTCTCCTAACACATTTATTTATAAAGATCAGTGGCATGAGGGGCACAGGAGCCCTGGCTTGGGAAGTGGGATGAGATGGCAGGCAGATATGTCATTTGGACTTGACACTCCTGGGCTACAGTGGCCTTGGGCCTAACGCTTGTACTGGTGATCAATCTCATCCAGGCAATGTGATAACAGATTTCACTTATAACTCAGAAGATCCCTTGGGTGATCTACACTCTCTGGTACATGTGTCTTACAGTCTTCTGGGTGGGTGCCATCTATATCTGGAGTCGGCTGCCTCCAGTCCTGGGACAGCCCATGCTTGTCCCATTGGATCTAGCATGGTGACTCCGGTCCAGTTTAGGGTAAACTGTAGGAGTACGACTGCCCTCACCGTCTTCCATAGTGATGACTGAGGCAGACTCTGTTGACCCTGAATTCCTCTTTGCCGTTTTTGACCCCTTTCCTTGTTTTCAGTCATCAGGTAGTCCCACCTGTTTTGAGGGTGGCTTCTCATTAAAAACAGCAAGGAATCACGTTGTTGGCATGGGAGTCGCTGGGCCTTGAATTCTTTCTTGACTGTTTTTATCTCCACTTGATCATTGATATTTAGTTTTCCTTGATACCTTTTCTCACCGTTGCTAATTAACCATGCTGTTATTTTATTCCACAGAGTATTAAAGTGCTTGGTGTTCTGATCCTTAAAGTTCACTTATCCTGGCTTTCAATAATATATACTCAAATCATGTCTAGTTTCTATTGTCTTTTTTCAATATTTACTTTCAATTTTCACTCTACTTACTATTTTGTAATGATTTCCTCTACCAAACTTGCATACCCTTGTGTGCTGTCATCACATGACGTCAGTAAGAGGACAGATTTGTTATCTGATACCTCATCAGGCCTGTGCCTTTGCGTCCTGCGGTGGAGCAGCAAAGGCCTTTTACTGAGACACTGGCTTGAGAAATCATAGTCGTTCAAGCCATTGCTTATTCTCTTATCTAACACCCAAAGAGTCTGTCTCATGGCTATTACCTTCGGTCAAGTTCTGAATCACTGAAGGAAGAATCAGAGTGAGTAACTCCAACTGGAAGATCTTTGTCCTGGCAGGAAAATTAAAGTGTCAGATGGGGAGCAGGTTAAGAACTCTCCTGGAGAACACTCGCTTTCTCCAGTGCGCCCCTCACCCATTTCCTCTCCTTTCTCTTCTCTAATGCCATGGCCAGTGCTACTCAAGATGAATACAGGGACCCCGGAGATGGGTGGCTTCCGCTTCACTTATTCCTTCACCCACAGGTAGGTGGGAGGCACGGCAAGGGCCAGGGGAAAATGAGGAAGGGAGATGGACGTATACAAAGAGGAAAGGAGAAGGGGAATGGGAAATTCAAAAGGAAGAAGTACCTCTGTGGGAGAATATAATGGGACGCCCCTTTGCTGGAAGGCCCTTGCGGGGGCTGGCAGGATCCCTAAAATGGGAAAGTGGCAAGCCCTTAGGAGCACCAGGGTCAGGACTCATGTTACGATCTTTCAGACTACGCCCAGGATAGACTATGTTGTCTTGATGACAGGACTGTCCACCGATAGGAAGCTGAGGCTGGGAGTGGGTAAAGACAGCAAAAAAAATCCCCCAGGCTCTTCATAAGCCACATCTGATCCTTCCGGGGCAGATTCCCTTTCAACATGTGGAAGGTGCTTGTGACTCATTCAGGATCTCGGGGACCAACCCCTAGGACCTTGACTAATTTATAATCCTAGTGTGATGCTACTTGCTCTCCCACAGGGAGCAGCTCAGCTGGGATTTGAGCTCTCAGTCATTTCAAAACTCACGGGAAAACGTCCAAGGCTCAACAGGTCATGTTTGGATTAGTGCATCTGAAACAGTGCAAGAGGGAGCAGGCTGGTGGCATGGGCAACTGGGGGCACTAGGGGCATAGGGGGTAAGGAAGGAAAGAGGGGGTTTGCCCACACTAAAGTGAAGATCACCGAAATCGATATAGTCTGATTTGGGGCTTCCATATGGTTGGAGTCCCAATTCTTATAGCCCAGTTCTCTTTGAATTATGCCTAGCACAGGAGTCCTAAGACCAATAGATCTGAGTTAAAAATGAAAATTCCTTGAGGAAGAGGTGGAGGATTAGTAGTAAGTAGGAAGAGAGAGACACCATGTGTTTTACTTACTGTCAATGCAGAACACACAGAAGAACTATACAAAAAAGATCTTCATGACCCAGATAATCACCATGGTGTGATCACTCACCTAGAGCCAGACATCCTGGAAGGTGAAGTCAAGTGGGCCTTAGAAAGCATCACTACGAACAAAGCTAGTGGAGGTGATGGAACTCCAGTTGAGCTATTTCAAATTCTGAAGGATGATGCTATGAAAGTGCTGCACTCAATATGCCAGCAAATTTGGAAAACAGCAGTGGCCACAGGACTGGAAAAGGTCAGTTTTCATTCCAATCTCAAAGAAAGGCAATGCCAAAGAATGCTCAAACTACTGCACAATTGTACTCATCTCACATGCTAGTAAAGTAATGCTCAAAATTCTCCAAGCCAGGCTTCAGCAATGAACCGTGGACTTCCAGATGTTCAAGCTGGTTTTAGAAAAGGCAGAGGAACCAGAGATCAAATTGCCAACCTCTGCTGGATCATGGAAAAAGCATGAGAGTTCCAGAAAAACATCTATTTCTGCTTCATTGACTATGCCAAAGCCTTTGACTGTGTGGATCACAATAAACTGTGGAAAATTCTGAAAGAGATGTGAATACCAGACCACCTGACCTGCCCCTTGAGAAACCTATATGCAGATCAGGAAGCAACAGTTCGAACTGGACATGGAACAACAGACTGGTTCCAAATAGGAAAAGGAGTACATCAAGGCTGTACATTGTCACCTTGCTTATTTAACTTACATGCAGAGTACATTATGAGAAATGCTGGGCTGGAAGAAGCACAAACTGGAATCAAGATTGCTGGGAGAAATATCAATAACCTCAGATATACAGATGACACCACCCTCATGGCAGAAAGTGAAGAGGAACTAAAAAGCCTCTTGATGAAAGTGAAAGAGGAGAGTGAAAAAGTTGGCTTAAAGCTCAGCATTCAAAAAACGAAGATCATGGCATCTGATCCCATCACTTCATGGGAAATAGACAGAGAAACAGTGGAAACAGTGTCAGACTTTATTTTTCTGGGCTCCAAAATCACTGCAGATCGTGATTGCAGCCATGATATTAAAAGACACTTACTCCTTGGAAGGAAAGTTATGACCGACCTAGATAGCACATTAAAAAGCAGAGACTACTTTGCCAACAAAGGTCCATCCAGTCAAGGCTATGGTTTTTCCAGTGGTCATGTATGGATGTGAGAGTTGGACTACAAAGAAAGCTGAGCACCGAAGAATTGATACTTTTGAACTGTGGTGCTGGAGAAGACTCTTGCAAGTCCCTTGGACTGCAAGGAGATCCAACCAGTCCATTCTAAAGGAGACCAGTCCTGGGTGTTCATTGGAAGGACTGATGCTGAGGCTGAAACTCCGGTACTTTGGCCACCTCATGCGAAGAGTTGACTCATTGGAAAAGACTGTGATGCTGGGAGGGATTGGGGCCAGGAGAAGAAGGGGACGACAGAGGATGAGATGGCTGGATGGCATCACTGACTCAATGCACATGAGTTTGGGTGAACTCTGGGAGTTGGTGATGGACAGGGAGGCCTGGTGTGCTGCGATTCATGGGGTCGCAGAGAGTCGGACATGACTGAGCAACTGAACTGAACTGAACTGAATGCAGTGGATACCATTTTGGGGATCTGACTGGACACTTTCCATGGGAATCTTTATAACTGAGGGAGGAGGGAACTGGGGCTGGAGAGCAACGGCGGGAAGAGCTGATAAACACCACCAATACAACAGTGTTGGCTTTCTTGCCAGGATGGAAAATACATGCATCCACAGTGTGCAAATCACCATCCTCTTCACATCCAGACAGGTGGTGGGTTCTGCAAATACCCTGGGGCCCACTGAGGACACTGGAAAGGACACTACTCTTGTAGGAATGTTACCCATTAGAACTGTTTCAACCGTCATGATAACAGTCATTTGGGAGTGAACCTCACGCCAACTGTGAAGATGTATGTAAAATGAATTTATGTAAATTGGATCCCATTTTTTCTTTGAATATATAAAGGATGCTTTTTTCCCTCCCCTGAAATAGTTCCTGGCATGTGGTAGGCACTCAAATATTTACTGAATGAATCAGTCAAAGAATATTTGTCTTTAAAAGGCACTTAGACTCTTGGTTTCTTTGTTTGCAGAACCTAACTTTCAAATCATCTAACTCATTCGCACAGGGGAGTTCCCTGGTGGCCTAGTGGTTAGGATTCTGGGCTTTCACTGCTGTGACCCAGGTTCAATTCCCTGGTCGGGGAGCTGAGGCCCTGTAAGCCGTGCGGCATAGCTCTTTGGGGCAGGGGGGTGGAAATCAATGAAAAACATGTGGACAGGGATTATGGGCCTCTTACCTTCCTGGAAGAGGACAGTAATCAAGGACCAGGGGAGTTTGGGCCTATCACTATCATCAGAAGACAGTTTAATCGTCACCGGTCAGTCAGCAAGGGCTTGCCTATGAGCAACTTTGATCTGCAAAAGGCAAGGTTGCTAGAATAGTTGATGGTGGAGGCAGGGATATGGGTTTGGGTCAGACTGGGAGAATGGGAGCCAGACATGGTTATTAGGAATGGCATGGGCAGCTTGGTATATGGGAAATGATCAGATTCAAAGTGGGGAACGGTTTCCTATTCCCTCCTACACATGACCATCTTGGATGAGTCACTTCCATTTTGGGGATAGTTTCATCATTTGTGATGAACACTTGAAGTAGACAATCTTATCCCAAATATTTTGTGATTTACTGTAAATTCAGGACTGGCTTCTCGTCTGTTGACTCCCTGTTTTAGGGTGAGATGGGGAAGAACATGGGAGCAGAGAGGGGCTGATGGGGCAACGGAGAGGTCCCAGACATCTGGGGAATAGGTTACTCTTTCAGTGAGGCCCTGTGCCTCTTCCCCCACCTTCCTCCCCAGGTCCCTAGGGACAGCTCCGAGCAAAACTCGGCCAGTCTTCCCACTCGCCCAGGAATCCAGTCTACTAATGAGTCCCCATCAGCACCCTCCCCCCAGGCCTGCTCTGTCCTTTGGAGGTCAGTCGTCATAACCTTGATGATGGAGCTGAGGCTTCTGCGCTGTCCCCTCTGGGGCCTGTATTGCTGTTACAGTGAGCCCAGGGGCCCACAGGAATTGCAGACAGTAGGCCTGGCCAACCTTTTCCCTGGGTGAGGGGGCTCATACATTCTGGCCTACACTAATGGTTATTCACAGAAACAGACGTGATCTCAGCACATCAGACCAAGGCTGGGCCCGGGCAGTGCCCCCTGGCTACCTGAGAAGCCACCCCTCCCTGGCCATGGCAGAGGTGGAGAGAGGGTCTTGATCCCTCCATCAGCTGGGGCCTCCCATCCTCCCCACCTCCTCGTCACTGTCCTCGTGGGCCCCTTTCCTTCTCTTCTTCTTATCCGCCTCCTTTTTCTCCTTCTCTGGAAGGATGTTGTCAATCCAGGCCAGGTCGTGCTGGGAAAAGATGAGGTCCAGAAGCCTTCGAACAATGATGAGACCCAGGATCTGTGGTGAGAGTTCAGAGAAAACCATGGGTTCAAGGCCCCATACTTGGGCATTTTTTTTTCTCCCTCAGTCAGCTATGTTTAGGGACTTTTGCTGGTATCTTTGGAACCTTCTCAAAACTTCCCCTAAACAATGGTTCCCCTCCCACCCATCTTGGTTCATCTTATCTGGCCTTTCCTCAGTTGAGGGACAGAGCCTGTGACAGCTGAGGTGGGAAGCCAGAGGGGAACCATGGGTGGAGAACTAGTTATTCTTTAAATTGGTGGTTCTCAAACTTGCACTTGCATCAGATCACTTGGCGGACAGTTAACACACAGATTTGCGTCTCTGATAAGATGCTGCATCTCCTGGCAGAGATGTTGATGTTGGAGATTCAGGAATTAGACTTTGAGATCAACTGTGCCTATGTCCCCATTTCTAACAGCTGCCCATCTCTCTGCTAACAGAAGCTGGATGCTGCCATATTTAAAGGAAAGGCTAGAAAGTTTGTGTTTTTTTTTTTTTTTTTCAGGATAAACAAATTAAAGGCAAACATGCATTCTTTGGAGAAGATTAAACACTGACCTTTTAATAAATGCAGTGGGTCCAAGTAGCTACTTTTGACTATTATCCCTTCACCCCCAAAAACTGGCCATTAAATGAGATCAGGGAGAAAACCATCCAGCCATATTTAACACTGGGTCCTGTGTCTTGGGAGAAAACAGAGCTGGGGAGTTGGACAGACCTGGTTTTCAAAAATCCTGGCTCTGAAAACAGATTATGGTTACTAGGGGCAAAGGTGGAAAGAAGGGCTATCTTCGCAGGGACAACACAGAATTTTAAAGGTGACAGAACTGTTCTGTTTCATGAGTATGGTGGTGGAATCACTATTCTGTGATTTATCAAAACTCAGAAGAGCAAAGTGAATTTTACTGCATGTAAATTAAAAAACATCAATGTGGGGGAAGGTATGAATCTTGGCTCTAGTCCTTTCTGGTTTTATGACCTGAGTCACTCACAGCCTCAGGGTTCCAGCCTATAAAATGGGGTTACTAGTAGTTCTTAGGGCCAGTGACAACTAAATGAAACAGCACTCAGTCCCTGCCCTTCATCACTCCTGAACTCCCCACTGTTGGAGAGGATCCATTTCACATTCCCTGGAGTGGTGGTTTTCAACCTTGGATGCAGATTTATGCTTACCTGTAAACTTACTACAAACACCAATGCCTGGGTTTTTCTAAGATTCTGTCTTAATCGATCTGTGGGTGAGGCCCACATGTACTTTTATAAAGCTCCCGAGTGACTCTTATGAACAGCCAGGGTCAAGAAGCACTGACTAGAGCCCTCCTAGGATATTTCCGATCTCCTCTGTGTCCTCAATTTGGCCCCTAATCCAGCCCTGCAGGCTTTGGGGCCCACCTAGGGCTTCCCCAAAGCATTAGCTCACAGTAACCCCCTCCATTTCCCAGGCCCCAGCAGGAGCAGAGCCCACTGCTCCCCATGGGGACAGATGCAACATGTTGTGGGCTTTTCTTCTTTTCAATTTTAATTTTGGAATAATTTGAAATTTACCCACAATTTCAAGAATAGCCAAAGATTCTCACATACTTTCCCCAGCCTCTCCAAACAATGACATGTTAATGACATTAAACTTTGAAGTTCTAAATCTCTGATTCTAGTTCTCCCTATCTTCAACTTCAGTTATATTGAAAGGTAGAGTTAGCATAGATCTACTGCTGCACTTGGTTTGAATTTTGGCAGTGGGGCACTCAGTCTCCTTGTTGAATTTGCCCAGCTCCATCACACCACAGAGAAGGGGAGTTTGGGTGGCCTTTGCATTCTCAGTGAGCCGCCCTGACCTGAGCTGGGTGGAGGCAGGCGTGTGGATTGTCACTATGTATCCACCCACTACACACAACTTCTGCCCCCTCTAAGCCTCTCCATTCCACCATCAACCCCCCAGCTCCATCTGGCCTGGAGTCACAACCCGAATCTTGATCCATGCCTGCCTTTGTGACCCCAAGAGAGTCAGGCCATTGTGGAGGAGACTAGGGTGGGTCTCCCCGTGGACACCTTCCCTGGCTGAACCTGCAGAGCAAGGAGGGGGAAGCCTGTGCCCATCTTACCATGATTGGGAAGATGATGGCGGCCACTGTGGACTTGAGGATCCAGAGCACAGCCAAGCAGAGTATCTGCACCAGGGTGAAGAGGTGGATCCGGCGCAGCGGCACGTGCCGCAGGAAGGCATGGTCTGGTTGGTGCTTGGCGGGCATCAGGAAGAGTTTGCAGCGATCCCAGAACTGGTGAGGACAGTGTGAGTCTCAGCCAGGCCTTGGGGACCCTGCTGGCCCTGCTGGGGGCTTGGATCTGGTAGAATGGGTGCCACAGCAGGGTCTCATTGAAGGGAGCCCCTGGTCAGGTCTTGAGGATGCAAAGGAGGGGGAATGGAGGTCTAGGAGGAGGTATAATGCGATTTTATGGGGGGATGCTGAGCTCTTGGGGAGGGGTAGCGCCCTGGTGCAGGCCCCCCAAAACATTCCACTTTCAAGGAAAATGCAACTTGAAAGCAACACAAGCTATCCAAGACATCTGGTATATCATGGTAAATAGCAAAATGTTTTCTTCTGTGCAGCTTGCCTTAGCAAAGAGAGAGGGGTAGTGAAATGGTCATAGGAATCAGCGTGATCTGGGTTTTGAATTCTGAACCTGTTTCTTCATCTGTAAACTGAGGACCTAAAGACCTAAGGGTCCTTACCTGTATGCCATTCAGGGAGGCCACTCCCATGTAGAGGAAGACACCATACAGCACCGGCAAAGGGATGTACTGAAACGAGAGGGGCAGAGCGCTGGGCTGGGCCGCGCCCACGCAGGCTGTTGGCCACGCTGCTCAGGACGGCAGCGTCTGCCCAGTCACGGAGGCAGCCTGGTCAGCCTCGGCTTTCCCCCAAGTGTTGAAAGAGCTGGGGTTTTGGAGGAACGAAGCGTCTGTGACACATCTGGAGCCAGAGTGTCCGCGGGGAGAAGATGGTCTCTGGGGCTCTGCTGCCTCTTCTCCAGCCCAGTGAACAGCTGCCTGCCCAGCCTCCCACCCCCCACCATCTTTATGCCCTACAGAAGCCGTGTAGTCCGGCTGAAGATTAACCTCCTGGAACATGGCAAACCTCTGCAGACTGCTCGCTCATGCCAGCCCCTTCCCACCTCCAGCCCCAGCTGAGGGCCCCCCTAAACTGCACTGCTCGGCTTGCAGGGGGCTGGCGACCCTTGATGAGCTTACCCACTAGTGGGGAGTACCTGCTGAGGAACAAAACTCATGCAGCATATACGATCAGGTAAAAAAGAAGCAGAACAGTGTATGAAGTAACCGCCACTGGGCGACAACCAACTGCTGATGGTTTCGTGGGTAGCTGTCCTTCCCATCGTGCTCTCGGGTAGTTTGCTTTTTCAAACATGGGATCATATCACTCATACTGGTCTACAGTGGGCACTGTGACTCTTTAGAAGATTTCTGAGGTACGTCTCCACTGTCTAAGCTGCGTCTTTCCTTCTTTTCTCCTTCCCTTTATCTGCACAAGGCTGGTTTGCTCCCTCTCAAGGCTGCTATGCTGAACACTTGAAGAACACAAAGTACCATATCCAACTTTTAGAAGTCCATTTAAGAATGCTGGCAAATCCAAACAAATCAGCAACCTCTCATTTAAAATAAACTAGGCTATGTTTATTTTTTAAACACAAAGCATGATTTGGACCCACATGCTCTAAACGTTACTCTACAACATTTGAATTTAAAGGAAACATGGGTCCATGACATCATTCCATTTGTATATGACTTAGGAGGTTTTTGCCTTATTATTAAATTAGGCATTATTATTTAAGGCAAAAATTTCAACTCATCAACAGACAATTGGTTTAATAAATGTGGTGGGTATATTTCTGTATATCTACAGATATGTATACATCATACATACATACAATGGAATGTTATCCCATTACACAGCAATAAAAAATGAAATATTGCCATTTGTACAACATGGATGGACTTAGAGAATATCATACTAAGTCAGACAAAGACAAATATTATATGACTTCATTTACATGTGGAATCTAAAAAATAATACAAATGAATCTGTATAAAACAGAAACAGGCTCACGGACGAAGAAAAGAAACTTACAGTTACCAGAGGGGAAAGGGAGAGGGACGAATAAATTAGAGTATGGGATTAACAGATACACACTACTGTATATACAACACTTAAACAACAAGGATCTACAGTACAACACAGGGAACAAGAGTCAATATTTTGTAATAACTTATAATGGAAAATAGTCTGAAAAAAATCTGGCCTAATCAGCCTCAACGTGTGGGAGCAATTAAGAGAGAAAGGAAATCTTAAAGATTAAGCTATAATCTGTAACAACACAAATCTTTTAATTAACTTGTTTTTGGCTGCGCTGGGTCTTGGTTGCTGCGTGTGGTTGCGGGGCTACTCGCTGGTTGCAGCTGCAGGCTTCTCTCGGCGGTGGCGTCTCTTGTTGTTCAGCACATTTGCAATAGCTGTGGCACATGGGCTTAGTTGCCCCACAGCTTGTGGAATCTTCCTAGGACCGGGGATCGAACCCATGTCCCCTGTATTGGCAGGGAGATTCTTAACCACTGGACCACCAGGGAAGCCTGACACAAATTTAATATGGCTTAAAACTTCTGTTTTGCTCTAACAAGTATGAAAACCACATCAAACAGAAGAACTGGACTGTCTTAGTTTGCAGTTACCAGTGACTATCATCACCTCATTATTAAGCCTAGGGAATTGTCTCCAGTCTTGTTATTTGTATATTAAAAAGCAAAGACATCACTTTGCTGAGAAAGGTCCATATAGTCAAGCTTATGGTTTCTTCCAGTAGTCATGTACAGATGTGAGAGCTGGACCATAAATAAGGCTGAACACCAAAGAACTGATGCTTTTGAATTGTGGTGCTGGAGAAGACTCTTGAGAGTCTGTTGGACTGTAAGGAGATCCAACCAGTCAATCCTGAATATTCATTGGAAGGACTGATGCTGAAGCTGAAGCTCCAATACTTTGGCCACCTGATGCGAAGAACTGACTGATTAGAAAAGACCCTGATGCTGGGAAAGATTGAAGGCAAAAAGAGAAGAAGGTGGCTGAGAATGAGATGGTAAGATAGCACCACTGACTCAATGGACATGAAATTGAGCAACTCTAGGAGATAGTGAAGGACAGGGAAGCCTGGTGTTCTGCAGTCCATGGGATTGCAGAGTCAAACACCACTTAGCAACTGAACAACATCTTGTCATTTGTAGGCTGAAAGAGCTTTCTCAGAAAATCCGAAAGGCCTGTGACATTACACTCTGACCAGTGATGGGGCTGTGATCTTGAATTATAGATTAATTGATGCAAATCTTTCTTGGATATCCAGGGAGGAGCTTTTCTCAAATATTAATGACAGAGTAAAGTGGCAAAAAGGTGCCTCTAGTGTCAGCTTTATACCACTTGCTAAAGCAAAGAACAAGGATCAGAGTCCTACAAACATAAGGCCTTCCTATATAATTTGAGTCTGAGACTGTGAGAACAATATGGGGACAAAAAGGGAAGCTTCTGATATGATCAGGAGTTCCTCTGAGGCAGTATGCAGAAATTCACAATCCTGACAAGCTGTGGTGAGTTGCAAACAAAAAGGTAAAACAAGAAAAACCCTTTGGGGCCTGGAATGAACTGAGAATCTGCAGAACTGAGTATGTAAGACATTTATGCTGCCCATCAGATACACAGCCACTTCATTCTCCAGTGCCCTTGTTTGGCAAGATAACCAAATATTTGCAAATTGGTGATGGAAGGACTGAAGATTATCACTGATCCTCTAATAAACATCACTGTAATGTCAGTCTAACCGTTCATTGATTCAGAGATGGGTAGGAGGTGGTTTTTTCCCTTGCTGCTCAGAGTGTGATCTTTGGACCAGAATGATTTGGTACCATTGGTGAGTTTGTTAAAAATGCAGAATTTTGGGCCCCAATGGCACCCCACTCCAGTACTCTTGCCTGGAAAATCCCATGGACGGAGGAGTCTTGTGGGCTGCAGTCCATGGGGTCACTAAGAGTTGGATACGACTTCACTTTCACCTTACCAGAATGATTTGGTACCATTGGTGAGTTTGTTAAAAATGCAGAATTTTGGGCCCCAGTGGCACCCCACTCCAGTACTCTTGCCTGGAAAATCCCATGGACGGAGGAGTCTTGTGGGCTGCAGTCCATGGGGTCACTAAGAGTTGGATACGACTTCACTTTCACCTTTCACTTGCATGCATTGGAGAAGGAAATGGCAACCCACTCCAGTGTTCTTGCTGGAGAATCCCAGGGATGGGGGAGCCTAGTGGGCTGCTGTCTATGGGGTCGCACAGAGTCGGACACGACTGAAGTGACTTAGCAGTAGCAGTAGCACACAGCTATTGAGTCAGTATCTTCATTTAATAAAATTTCCAGATGATTTTTAATACACAAAGTTTGAGAAGTCCTGGAACAGAACTCTACTGGAGGAACTGGTCCAGAAATAGGTGAAGTTAATAAATGATATAGAAACAATAATAGCAATAAAAACAGTAACAACTAGGATCTAACTTACACCCTCAAAATCTGCAGCATCTTCTCTTTTGGCTACATAAAAACTAAAATTTTCAACTAAAGCATGGCCTTGGGTAAATAGTTCTCCAGTGTAAGTTCTCAATGAGTCTAGTACTTGCCTGTGTTGATAGAACTAGGAAAATTTAGAGTTGCAAAAACTTAAACAAGCTTCATGGAAAATTTTCTTGATTGGAAATAAATTCTGGGATTCTATCTAGTAACTCAAATCTGTTTTAAAATTGTATTTTTCTTGAACTGGCTATACCAAATATCTCTACCTAAAATCAATCTCATGTTTAGTACTGGTGTTAACTAGTGGCTTCCCTGGTGGCTCACTGGTAAAGAATCCGGTTCGATCCCTGAGTCAGGAAGATGCCCTGGAGAAGGAAATGGCAACCCACACTCCAGTATTCTTGCCTGGGAAATCCCGTGGACAGGGGAGCCTGGGAGGATACAGTCTTTGGGATCACAAGAGTTGGACACAACTCAGTGACTAAATAACAGCCACAAACTAGTGATAATGCTTTAATCATCTAACAATTTTGATATCCTCGATATAGACCTTGATATAATTAAATCAGAAATCTTAAATCTTATGGTCAATAAGACTTTAGATGTCTTTCCTGTTATAAAATGTGTCAAAAAGATTAAATAAAATGATTATATATATATATATATATATATATTGAGAAAGATGTGTATAAGAGACAGACATCAACATGAATCAGCCACAGATATACATATGTCCCCTCCCCCTTGAACCTCCCTCCCATCTCCCACCCCATCCCACCCCTCTAGGCTGGCATAGAACACTGGGTTGAGCTCCCTGAGCCACACAGCAAATCCCCACTGGCTCTCTCTTCCACACGTGGTGATGTATGTTTCCACACGACCCTCTCCATTCGCCCCGCCTGCTCCCTCCCCCACAGTGTTCTCAGGGTCTGCGGCTCCACTGCCGCCCTGTGGACAGCAGTGCCATCTTGCTAGATGCCATGTGCGAGCGGTAATAAACAACGTTTGTCTTTCTGACTTCACTCTGTACCATAGGCTCTAGGTTCATCCACCTTATTAGGACTGACAGATGCATTCTTTTTCTTAAAGCTGAGTAATATACATTGTATATATGTACCACAAACAATAAATGCTGGAGAGGATGTGGAGAAAAGGGAATCTTCTTGCACTTTTGGTGGGAATATAAACTGATACAACCACTATGGAGAACGGTATGGAGATTTCTTTAAAAACTAGGAAAAGAACTACCATATGACCCAGCAATCCCATTACTGGGCATGTACCCTGAGGAAATCATAACTGAAAGAGAAGTGTGCACCCCAGTGTGTGTTGCAGCACTTTTGGCAAGAGCTAGGACATGGAAGTGGCCTGGATGTCCACTGACACATGAATGGATACAGAAATTGTGGATGTGTGTATATATATATATATACGCATACACACACACAGTGGAATGTCCCTCATTTAAAAAATATCTATTTATTTTATTTGTGCTGGGTCTTAGTTGCGGCATGTGTGGGATCTAGTTTCCTGACCAAGGATTGAATCTGGGCCCCCTGCATTGGGAGCTCCAGAGTCTTACCCACTGGACCACCAGGGAAGTCCCCTCATTTGTTTTTATAAGATGCATAAATTAATAAGTAAATACAGTCCACAAGCTTTTTGTGTGGAAAATTGCAGCAGAAAGGAGTTTCCATTACTGCTTAGAATAGGAAACTGTATTTTACCAAAGAATGAGCAATGACTACACATCGTTTAAAGTATGACCATCAAAGGCCTTGGCAATAGCCTATCTTATGCACAGAACTATTTTCATCCCAATTAGTTTAAGTATATTCCCTGGGCATGCTGTTGGTATTTATGTTAAGAAGATAGACAATATTAGTGCAAAAACAAAAGATTACTAAAGTCGGGCTTCTCTGGTGGCTCAGACGGTAAAGAATCCGCCTGCATGTGGGAGACTTGGGTTCGATCCCTGGGTTGGGAAGATCCCCTGGAGGAGGGCATAGCAACCCACTCCAGTATTCTTGCCTGGAGAATCCCCATGGGCAGAGAAGCCTGGCGGGCTATAGTCTGTGGGGTCACAAAGAGTAAGACACGACTGAGAGACTAAGCACAGCCCACAGCAAACATGAGTATAAAACCCTGGAAGATTTATACTCATAATATAATGTGTCCATAAGATAACTGATTAAAATGCAAATGGAACAAGAGGAGGGAAATGAGTGGAATTTTCTAATTGCTTTATGTTCCATTCAAATAAAAACAAGAGCCTGTAAGAAATGACTAAATAGCTGAACACTCAACAGCTGGGGCAGCAGGCCTCTCACAGGGAGGCAGACACTACATCTGCTGTGTTCATAGGAACTTTTGCTTCCTGAAGTGCCTGTTGGAGCTTTTTTAACACACACGCTCAGCTGTTAGACAGTATTGGGATTGACAGGCACAATGGTTCTTTGGAAGCCTCTCTGTAAAAGCAAATATTCCCTGACCATTTAGAATACTCTTTTAAATTAACAAAACATCTCTCTCTTCCCCATTATATGTAATCTGTCCCTTAAAAAAATTATTCAATACTGTTTGGTTGTGCTCAGCACCAATTCTCAAGCCAGAAATTTTTCCCATCATAAATCAATTAACATCATGGTTCACTAGTCTTTTTTTTTTTGTTTCCACAAGCTCACTCCTGAATGAGCCATTGTGGGAGATATATGCTCCAAATATATTCCTCATCGCTATCACCTCTTCCAGTTGATCTAAAGGGACTATTTGAAGCTATAGTATGAGGAAAAAGTCACTTATGTGCCCAAGACATGCAAGACAGAGGAGCAGAAAACAGGCCCAAGAGCAGTGACAGAAGCCTCCCCCTGCAAATTTTAAACTTCAGAAAACATGCGAACAAGGGGGCCAAAAACCGCAAAATGGAAAATACCCTTAAGAAGCCACTGATTTAAGCAAGGATGGAACTTGGCAGAACCTTCTGAAGGAAGTGTCCTCCAAAAAGGTGAGGGTGGACCCTGGGGGGGGCAAGATAGTGCTGGTGCTGATAGTAAAAGCGAAGTCGCTCAGTCGTGTCCGACTCTGTGCAACCCCATGGATTGGGGCCCACCAGGCTCCTCTGTCCATGGAATTCTCCAGGCAAGAGTACTGGAGTGGGTCGCCATTTCCTTCTCCAGGGGATCTTCCTGACCCAGGGATCGAACCCAGGTCTCCCACATTGTAGGCAGACGCTTTACCGTCTGAGCCACCAGGGAACAGAGATGTAAAGGATGCAATATTTCAGAAAACAGCAGTGATGATGGGGTATCTTTGGCCTGTTAGGGAGAAAGCCTGTTCCACGCTCTGAAGCATCAGGCCAGCGCCTTCTCAGATGGACAGGGCCCTCGCAGAGGGTGCGGAGCCTCACCTGCAGGATGGGAGCCAGGAAGACAGAGATCCCTGTGAGGATGAAGACGATGGTGCCAGTCACTCTCTGTTCCCTGGCAGAGAAGAGCACACGGTCAGGGTGGGCTGGGAGGTGCTCCGTGGCATTCCAGCCTTCTGTGGGCACTTGAAGGCTGTGTCCAAGGCCCTGGGCTCTGCCTTGCTCTCCCATTCCAGAGAGTAAACCAGTGACCTGAGGACAAGCTGCCCAGCACATGGGTAGAGAGTGAATCTGACTGAGGTGAGGGCATTTGTAGGGGTCTTCAGGAGGCTGTTCAGGGGGTGCTTGAGCCAGACCGACTTGGGTTTAATCCTGGCTCTGCCACTTACTAGCCATGTGGCATCAGTCAAGGTCCTAAACGTCTTCAGCATCAGGAGAATGTATTCATGGTGCCCACCTGAGGGGTTGCTGTGAGGATGAAGTGGGAGATGAAGTGCTCGTTATCCCTGCCTTTCAACTGTAACAGGACCTCACGTCTGTGGGGCATGACTGATGAGGATGTAGGGAAGGGGGCCAGGCTGCTGGCAGAGCAGGTATGGGGGCTGCAGGGCAGGTGTGTTTTCTGGAGTGCTCAGACCCAGGCACAAGCCTGGAGGGAGCTTGGGGCTCTGTGGCAGACTGCTCAGGCCCAGACATCTGGGGCTTGGGGATCCAGGAGAGGACACTGCCCTGACCCCAGGAACCGCTTGGGACCTGCTGGGTGGCCCAGGTATTCTCAGGCCATGGGCAGAAGTTCTTAGGACAGCCATGTATGAGAACATCAGTGTCTGATGTGGGCTCACCGCAGAGCTCCTAAGGGGTGGAAGATGCACTTCCCTGCCTGAAACAGGTCAGGGGCCTGACCTGGGCATGAGCGGAGGGGCGAGGGAAGGGACAGAAGTGACAGGCCATGGGCCACAGCCCAGGGGCAGACGTGGTCCTGGAAAGGCTTTCTGGAGGAGTGAGATTGAGCAAGATGTGAACCTTGATTTGGGGGGTTTGAGGGATGGCATGGCAGGGAGTCTTAAAGAAGGGACAAAAATCAGGTCAGAAGGTGCTCTGTGGGAACCCTTGAGTGGCCTATATAGGCAAGAAGTGAGAGTGTGTGAAGGGGCTGGGGCGCACTGCTGGGAATCTGTTAAAAAAATGCCACGACAGCTGAAGTTTGTCTTCCTCTTCCCTCCCTTCAGCACTATCACTCCCATCCCTGTGGTTCCTGGATTGTTAGAGAAGGGGCCCTGTTCACCCAAATACCTCGATGGTAAGAAAAACCCACTTCCCCACCCCCTAGACTGACTCCAACTCCTGCTCAGGTGGTCCCCAGGCCCTGACCTTCACCTACCTGACCCCCAGGAACTGGGGCTGCTCCCCAGGGGCGCTGGTCTCTGTCTCCATCTTGAGGCTGTCGATGTGGGCAATGGAGATGACCGTGGCAGCCACGTACCAGGGGAGCCCCATGAAGGAGCAGAGAGCCATGAGGGTGCCCACCCAGAACAGGTCCAGATGGTAGCCAGCCGCCTTCTGCAGAGGCAGTGGGAGGGAGGAAGCTGTCTAGGGGGCCTGCTCCCAGCCACCTGTTGGGGTGTGGTGGGAGAGACAGAACTCTCCCAAAGCAGCCATTTTGCGGAAGAGCTTTTGAGGGCTCTCCTCAGCCTTCTAGAAAGTACTCTGCAAGGACTGCCACCCTAAGGTGGTCAGGCCTTACCACCCCCAGAGTTTGGTGAACCAGGGAACTGATGCAGGTCAGGGCGGAGAGAGGTGTTCAGGCTTGGAGAGGCCCTGGGTTTGGGTACTTGGGAAGCAGGGTCTTCTACCCAGCAAAGCAATATCTCTACAATTCCCTAATGAGAGGCCCCCAATGGGGCATGTCTAGCCCAGGCCTAGAGTGGTCCAGATTGGGATGGGGGAGAGGATAGCTGGAGTCTCTGCAGACCCAGAGGCAGGGAGAGGAGCTGGAGGGGCCAGGAAGGCGAAGACTGCTCCTCTGTCCATGGTTCTGGATCAAAATCCCCTTGTTAGCATCTGTTCAGACTTCTGAGTTCAATGTCAGGAGACAGAGCTGGGAGAGTCACTTTGGGAGAAGCAAGAAGCGCATGCCTAGGGGCCCAACCTGGGTTTGGCCCTGGCGCTTGGAGCCTCCCCCGGCCCTCTGGCTTTATCCACATCTGGAGGTCAAATGCCCCCTGCCCAACCCTGCCCCCGGAACTCCAGTCTCCTGCCCCCATACTTGCTTCACAAATGGCCCAACATTTTGCAAGAAGCAATACCTCCCTCCTTCGTCCCTTCTGACTCTGTGGGAGGAGGCTGTGCCCCTGCCTGCTAGCGCCAGGCTTACCCTCAGCTTGTTCTCCTTCCGGTTGACTATGACGGCAGTGATCTGCTGGTCCATGAAGATCAGGATGGTCACCAGCAGGGCAGGCAGGATGCTCGCTAGGTACACCCACCACGGGTTCTTCCCAAAGGGGGCCACGAACCAGCCTCGGTCAGGCCGTGTGGGCTGAACAGAGCAAAGGAGAGGGCCCTTTCCTCGCTCCCTTGTCCTGGAGCACTTGTTGTCTGGCCCACTCTCCCAGACCTCTGCTATTCCCACACCTGGAGTCCTTTTCAAGTATATTCTTTCTCCTTAAAGCCATTAGGCACCTGCAACTTTAAAGAGATCCAGGAGGCACGGGAGTCTTGGGAAGGATGTGGTGTCTACAGAACAAAGGAGATGATTTGTTGCAGCTGCCCTGGGCTTGTTTGGGAAACAGGGTGGTGGAGAGTCAGAGGACGCTGGGAGAGAGTTTGTGGTCACTAATTGCAAAATATGCTAACAAGAAATGGGAAGGAGGCCTAAAAACAAGAAAAAAGAAAATGAGAGGCCTGTTGCCTGGCACTTTCTGCCTCTCCTCTGAATCATCTGTCTGGGGAGTGTTATAGTGTCATCTGGAAAACACCAAACATTAATTCAGACTTGCACATTGAGAATAAGGCATTATCTGTGCAGGAGCTGGGGTGAAGTTTATATTCTGCTTATTTAAGAGAAAGAAGTGCTTTAAATTTCAAGGCCAATGTGAGTTTTTATGAGATGTTAAAGCTGCAATAATGTTGCAAAAGTCAATCCCTCAAAAGTAGGGAGGGTCAGTTCTAGAACCTCTGCCCCCGAGTTCAGTTTAGGTGGGCGGTGCTCCTTGTGGGGGAGCAGGGCTCAAGCAGAGCTACAAGCAAATATATCAACTCTGGACTGGTGGCTCAGTCAGTGAAGAATTCGCCTGCAGCACAGGAGGCCCAGGTTCGATCCCTGGGTTGTGAAGATCCCCTGGAGAAGGAAATGGCAACCCACTCCAGTATTCTTGCCTGGAAAATCCCATGGACAGAGGAGCCTGGTGGGCTACAGTCCATGGGCTCACAAGAATTGGATACGACTTAGCAACTAAAGTACCACTACTATGGGAAATTTATGAAGCTTAAGCAGGCCCTGGAAGCTCCTGGAGGGCTTGTTAAAATGCAGAGTGCTGAACCCCACCCCCAGATTCTCAGAGCACACTCTGAGGATCATGGGTTTGTGTTTGTTTTGCTCACTTTGTAGCTTGCAAGATCTCATTTCCCTGACCAGGAATTGATCCTGGGCCATGGTGGTGACAGGCCAGCATCCCAACCACTAAGCTACCAGGGAACTCTCGAGGATCACTGTTTTAAAGGATCATTTTCAACAGATCCCAAGTGGTTCATCTTATAGACTATCATGAGTGAGGGAATTGTCAGTTCAGTTCAGTCGCTCAGTCGTGTCCAACTCTTTTCGACCCCACAAATCGCAGCACGCCAGGCCTCCCTGTCTATCACCAACTCCCAGAGTTCACTCAGACTCCCGGAGTTCACTCAGAGGGAACTGTAGACCCGTAAGTGGAAATCAAGCGGCCCCAGCTGGACTGGAGGGTGGATTCCAGCACCTTCCCTTTATCCTGTGGCTACACAGCAGAAATTCATTATGGATATATCTGCAAGCCACCACCGCAAAGGACTGCCCCCAGGAGGCTGTACAGTGAAAGTGTGAAGCATATACAGAGAACTGATGTGGCCTCTTGGCTGAGTACATTAAAAACTTGATCAGCATAGAGGGCAAGAGATCTGCAGCTGGGGGGCAGGCAGAAAAAATGCCCAGAGCAGGGTTCCAGAGCAAACCTTAATTTCGCTGGGCACCAGCAGCTTGGGGGTTGCCAAGCCGAAACAGGCATCAATTCCACAGAAGAGCAGGATCGAGAAGATGATGGAAAAGTCAGCTATTAGGGCGCGAATCTGCAAAAGAGAGATGATCAAGTCAGAGAAGCTCCTGCCCACTCCAGGCAGATATCACCCTCCAGCAGCAAAGTGGAGAACTGCTGGGAGCTTGAGCTCCAGAGTCAGAACGCCCACCTTCAGCTCTCTCAGAGAGGGCCAGCTGCTCTCTAGGCTGGATGGACCCGGCGACACTCCCGCCCATTGCTTTTTGTCTCCAACACTTGGTTTTCTAAAGCCTTTGTGTTTTTACCAATCTGACAGCTGTGAAATGGTGTGTTTTCACTCTTCTCTGCAACACTGAATTTCAAGAGGCAATGTGGTGGTTTGTAAGAAAAGGTGGTGATTTTTAAAAAGTCTTCATTGAGTTTGTTACAATACTGCTTCTATTTTATGTTTTGGTTTTTTTGGCCACAAGGCATGTGGGCTCTTAGCTCCAACCAAGAATTGAACTTGCACCCCTTGCTTTGGAAGGCAAAGTCTTAACCACTGATTCACCAGGGAAGTCCCAGGACTTTGTTTTAATGCATTTGTGTTGCAAGTACACTGCTTTTCACTCAAGTTGTATTCTGTAAAGGCCAAATAAAAGACTCTTTAGAAAGAGTAAATAGGTAAAAAAAAAAAAAAATGAAGAACCTAAGAATAAATCTAATAAAAAATGTGCAAGACCTCAAGATCAAAACTTATAAAACACTATGAAGAGAAAAAAACACCGTAATAAATGGCAAGGCATATCACATTCACAGGAGCTTCCCTGGTAGCTCAGCTGGTAAAGAATTCACCTCCAATGCAGGAGACCTGGGTTCGATCCCTGGGTTGGGAAGATCCCTTGGAGGAAGGCATGGCAATCCACTTCAGTATTCTTGCCTGGAGAACCCCATGGACAGAGGAGCCTGGCAGACTATAGTCCATGGGGTTGCAAAGAGTCAGACACGATTGAGTGACTAAGCACAGCACAGCATACCATATTCATGGATCAGAAGACTCAGAATTTCTCCTCAAGGTGACATTTAGAGTCAACATAATTCTATCAAAATTCCAACAAGCTTTTATTTTGGTGAAATTTAAGATTCTACAGTTTATGTGGAAATGCAAAAGGCCAGGGCATTATTGGAAAAAAAGGACAAAGAGGGAAAGTTTTGTCTGTAAGATATACATATGGATTAATCAGTCTTAGAAATGAAGACTGATATTGACATAAAATAAATCAGTGAAACAGAATAAAAAGCCTAGAAACAGATCCCATCACATATGAACATTTGATATATGGCAAGGGACACACTGCTTCCCTTGTGGTTCAGCTGGTAAAGCATTCTGTAATGCAGGAGACCTGGGTTCCATCCTTAGGTTGGGGAGATCCCCTGGAGAAGGGAAAGACTGCCCAATCCAGTATTCTGGCCTGGAGAATTCCATAGACTACAGTCCACGGGGCCGCAAAGAGCTGGATACGACTGAGTGACTTTCACTTTCAAGGGAAGCACTGCAGAGCAGTGGGGAAAGGATAGCCTCTTTAAAAAAAAAAAAAGTGCTGGAGCGATTGTCTATCAAAATAAAACCACTCTCTCACACATAACGTCAAAAGCAATCCCGGAAAATTACGGATTTAACATGAAAGGAAAAACAATGAAGCATTTAGAAGATAACATAGAATATTTCCTATCCAATATTTTCTCTGAGGAAAAATTTGAAGCTAAGAATCTCCATTAATCAAAATATACCATTAAGGAACTTCCCTGGTGGCCCAGTGTTTGGGAGTCTGCCTGTCAATGCAGGGGACACGGGAAGATCCTACATGCCGCCAGAGCAACTAAACCCATGCTCCGCGATAAGAGCGGCTGCAATGAGAGGCCTGTGCACCACACCTAGAGAGTAGCCCCTGCTCACTGCGACTAGAGAAAGCCCCTGTGCAGCAATGAAGACCCAGCGCAGCCAAAAACAGAAAGGAGATACCATTAACAAAGTAGCAAGGCCAGTCATGGAGCAGAAGATACATGATCACAAAAAAGTTTCTATCCAGACTGTATAAAGAGCTGCAAATGGAAAGAAAGAAGACAATCTGGTTGAACATACGCAAGAAATGGAAACAGCCTCTTACAAGAAGAAAGTCAATGGTCTTATGGCCAATAAACCCATGAAAAGATTTTCAGCTTATTAGTTGCTGGGGAAATAAAATGAAGAAAACCACAATATACTACTAGGCTAAAGAAAAAGGTCTGATAATATCAAGTGTTGTCATGGGGACATTGTCACTGACAACAAAGGAACACAGTTCTCTCTGACTACAAAGTCTGTGCTCTTAACCAAAGACCCCTCAGTGAGCAAGTGCTGATGTGGACCCATCACATGGACCAGAACCCTCTCGGGGACTCAGCAGAGGCTGCCATGTGGACTGTCTGACTGGAGGCCCCCTTCTAATTGCAGGGTGAAGTTACCTTCGTGGGGAAATAGCGGCTGAATTTGAACTTCTTCAGGGTCAGGGTCATGGAGTATGTCCCGAAGAAAAGGATGAATGACATGAGGGCCAGGTCTGGGATGAACTGGCAGGAATTCCCAAGTAGGCGCCCACCATAGTTCAAACACTCCTTTTTGCTCAGCAGGGACCAGTCCAGCGCTGTGAGGTTAAGGGGGTTGTACTTGGAGACCAAGACAGGAGAGAAACAGTCAGGGCCTTCCTGGCAGGTCAGCTGCGTGCCCCCACCTGCAGCTTCCAGGCAGCCCACACAGCCCTCCCATGCTCACGGGGGTGGGGGGCCCAGCTCTCCTGCCCCATATTGGTGCCCAGCAACAGAGTTATGCTTCTGGGGACAGGCTGTTTCAAGGAATGACAAGCAGGAGGCTCCCTGGGAAGGTCAGAAGCTGACACATGTTTCTTCATTGTGTTCTAGGAGGGACTGCTGTGTTAGGAGGAAAAGTGCAGGTCTGGCTCCCATCCCAGTCAGCCAACCATGGGTCCGGTGCACACCACCTTCCTGGAGTGTCTCACATGTATCCTCCCCTCTCCTTTCTCTTTGAACACCCTTTCACATACTGGGGCTCACACCCCACCCTTGTCAGACCTCTGTAAGGTTAGTCACTTCAGTCACCTGACCTTCGGTGTCCCAGATGTTTAAAATCCAGGGCACACAAAACAATTACATATGTGTATATAATACACATTCCTATACCTATTCATATATATATATGTTCCTAAGTATGTACGTGTACATACATTCATATACATGTCTCTAAGCATAATAAAAGGAGAGTAATTTATTTAAAAATTTATATTTTGAAAAATTAATGTGCAAATATTCAGGAACCCACATAATGAACTACACGGATGCTTGCCACTAGCCATTATGAATGTTTGTATTAAGAGACGTGTGGTAGTTGGATATAATGAAGGTCCCCAATGAATCAGGCCACCCTATGTTCACACACCTTTGCAATGTGATATCCACAGTTCCCCAACAGACAAAAACCCTTAAATGTCTGAAATAAGAGGAAAGAACTTACCAGAGAAGTGTTGGTATTTGGTGGCAGCATGGCTGAAGCATTGAACAGGGTTGTATTCGCTGCGGATGAGCAAAGGGCATGGGGAAGGGTCATCAACTGCCGGGTGGGGAGCTTGCACCCCACCCCGGGCCCCACGTTTTCATATTTCCTTCCAGTTCCTTAGGGCCAAAGACTAGTTTTCATTGTGAGGGTAGCTGCCCCGCTTCACTCTTCTCACTTTGCCTGAGGAGTGACCCTAGGCCACAGTTCTGATAGACTAGCTGCATCAGGTTAGGACAGATCCTGTCCGATCTCAAAGGGCTGGCTTTAAAAACCGCTGCCAAGACAAAACTCTAACTCAAGTGGGTAAATAATGTGCCTTATGGAACCCTACCACTCACCTGACCAATGTCTCTGCTCTTAAACTTTAAAAAACATTTTCAAAGAACTTACTCTTTGCCATGCTTTATGCCAAATGCTTAAACACACCATCTTGCTAAGTTCCTAAATCCCCAAGAAATCTCCCCATTTTAAAGATGAGGTAACTGAGGCCCAGAGAGGCTAAGTAACCTGCTCTTTGCCCAAGGTCACACAACTCCTACTCGAAGGAGCCACTATCTATCCCAGACAGGCTGGCTGGAGCTGACACACCTCCCCACTCTAGACAGCGAGCTTCCTCTCCTGCTCCGCTCCCTTTCAAATTACACTTCCCTTCTCTCCTGTGCTCTCCATATGTGTTTTGTTTTGGTTTTTTAGGTCAGCTGGGCCTGCAGGAACTTGTTTGATATCTTTCCTAATCTTCCCCTTAAATGCTTGCTGGGGAAAATTAAAGCTGGGTCCAGGACCTGAAGGAGAATCAGGACCGCAGGGGTGCTGTTCTCAGCCTTCACTCTGGATCCCTTGTCCACACTCTCCTGCCCCAGCCTCAGCGTTCCTGAGTGAGTGGAGCAGAGGAGGGTTCCTTTCAGGGGCCATGAGATGTGGTCATTTATTAAAAAGCAGCTTTGGAGGGCTGCTTGTTGCCGTCTCTCCTGCTCCTGCACTGCACAGACGAAGGAGCAGGGCCGGAGCCTCCTTGCCTTCCAAATGAAGGCTGACTCAGCTCTTCCTCTGTGGCTGACTTGAGCAGGAAGGAAGGAGGCCCAGCCAGCTGGCTGGCAATGACCTGAAATCCATCATAAGCCCCATTTGGCTCCTTCTAGCTCTGGTTAGGAACCCAGAGGGAAGAAGAGGCTATTCTTGGAGCATCCTGCAACCTCCAATAAACTGTCATGGGGTGGATGGGATCAAGAACCCTTTAATGTGGCCCATAATTGGGCATCTGGGGCTGGGAGTGGCTAAGGAATTCAGTCTTGACCCATAGCAGAATATTCTGAGAAGTTATACAAACCCAGAGGTTTGTTACAATTATTCTGAAGAGAAATCAAGGACAGTTGCTGCCTTTCCTCGCACAACTGACCAAAAGAACATGATGTACAGTTAACAGTGGAGCAGAGAAGGCAGGCGGAAGGCTGGCTCGGGGCTGCACGCACAAATGCTACAGCACTCCCAGCTCACACCTGAGCTGGGGGGTGCAGCGCCGTTCCGTTGCCCGAGTTGTCAGACCAGATTTTCCTTTGATGTCTTCTGCTTAGGCTTTATCATTCTTTGATATTGAGAACAATATAAGGTTTATTGGAAAGCCACTTGGAGATGAAGGTAGAACTATAACATGGAAAATCCCAGAAAAGGTCCAACTATCAACTAGTTTTAAATTTCAGTGTTTACAAAGTGGTACTCACTTGGGATTGAAAGCAGCCAAGTCAGTGTATGCAGCATCCATAAATAGAATACAAATCAGTTACAATGGAAACAAGATTGAATTAAAAATAGTGCCCCCAAACAAGCTCTTACGATAAAGAGTGAGAGTGCCATGGTCAAACTGGGTTTTGCAGTGCCACTAGGATTATGGAACGATTAGAAAATGAGTGGCCCATGGACTGGGAAAGAAGCCGTCCTAGGTATCTCCCTCACTCCAGCCTGCTAAACATCTAGAATCTTCCCTTTCATATTCTCCTAATCAAAACTAACTTGTCCTGTTTCCTGTTCCTTTACTTTTCAGGAGGAAACTGAAAACCTAATCTCACTAGGGCTAATTGCTAATAATGATTTGGTTTAATAGAGCTGTGGTTCTCAAACTTAAGCATGAGACTCACCCAGAAGGCTTGTTAATATACAGCTGGCTCTATCCCCCCAGTTTATGATTCAGCAGGTCTGGGGTGGTGCCTGAGAATCCACATTCCTAACAAGTTCCCAGATAGTATTGATGATGCTTCTAGGGACCAACTTTGAGAACCAAGGCAATAGCATGACCTGAAAGAATGCAGTGACGTTACGGACCTGGGCCAGGCCAGGCCAGATGCTATTTGGAGTTAGGAGGATTCGATAATGGTTCTCAAATCCTACCTTATATGTCCTTTCATGCTTACATCCCCTGTTCCTGCTGCTGCTGCTGCTGCTGCTGCTGCTAAGTCGCTTCAGTCATGTCCAACTCTGTGCGACCCCATAGACGGCAGCCCACCAGGCTCCCCCCGTCCCTGGGATTCTCCAGGCAAGAACACTGGAGTGGGTCCCCTGTTCCTAGGGAACCCCTATATTTGGTTTCTCCTGTGGATAGATGTGGAGAAGGCAATGGCACCCCGCTCCAGTACTCTTGCCTGGAAAATCCCATGGACAGAGGAGCCTGGTAGGCTGCAGTCCATGGGGTCGCAAAGAGTCGGACATGACTGAGCGACTTCACTTTCACTTTTCACTTTCATGCATTGGAGAAGGAAATGGCAACCCACTCCAGTGTTCTTGCCTGGAGAATCCCAGGGATGGCGGAGCCTGGTGGGCTGCCGTCTATGGGGTCGCACAGAGTTGGACACGACTGAAGTGACTTCGCGGCAGCAGCAGCAGTGGATAGATGATTCCCAGAATGTCCATATGACCTCAGAATTTGGACCATTTCTGAAAGAAATCAAGCATGTGTAGTTCTAAAAGCCATGTTTGTGGGAACACATGTGTTTAATGCAATGGATCTGTAGTTCAAAGGGTGTGAGCAGAAAATGAAAGCGCCCCAGCGGGGCTTGGCCCACAGAGGCGGGATTTGCTCTAGGGTATGATGACAAGAGCCTGCAGATAGGATCTCCTCAGTCTCCTGGGAAAGCGACATGCCCTGGCTCAGGGTGAGGGGCAGCTTTACCTCCTGCTGGATTTTAATGAAATACCTCCAAATTAATGACAGAGGAAAAAAATTAGGTCTAGAAATCTTTACAAATTCAGTGCAGTGACAGAGGGTGAGAGTGTACAACCAAAACCACATTCTCTGAGGTCAGAAAACTTTATCTTTATAAAGCCTAGCCTAAAGTCAAGTGCATGTTAATTGTGCAACAGATATTTTGGTTGACTTATGATCAATTATTTTTAATCAATCATATGTATTAAGGTGCTGAACAACACAGTGTCTGCTGCTGCTGCTGCTAAGTCGCTTCAGTCGTGTCCAACTCTGTGTGACCCCACAGATGGCAGCCCATTGGGCTCCGCCATCCCTGGGATTCTCCAGGCAAGAACACTGGAGTGGGTTGCCATTTCCTTCTCCAATGCATGAAAGTGAAAAGTGAAAGTGAAGTCGCTCAGTCGTGTCTGACTCAGCGACCCCATGGACTGCAGCCTACCAGGCTCCTCCGTCCATGGGAGTTTCCAGGCAAGAGTACTGGAGTGGGGCGCCACTGCCTTCTCCGAACACAGTGTCTGCTGCTGCTGCTGCTGCTAAGTCGCTTCAGTCGTGTCCTACTCTGTGCGACCCCATAGACGGCAGCCCAACAGGCTCCCGCGTCCCTGGGATTCTCCAGGCAAGAACACTGGAGTGGGTTGCCATTTCCTTCTCCATTGTGTGAAAGCGAAAAGTGAAAGTGAAGTCGCTCAGTCGCATCCAACTCCTAGCGACCCCATGGACTGCAGCCCACCAGGCTCCTCCAATCCATGGGATTTTCTAGGCAAGAGTACAGTGTCTACTTACGTGCAATTCCAACCCAATCTGAGTATAGAAATGAAAATGTCACAAGCATCCCGTGAGACCAGTGGCACTGATACCCGTCTTTTACAGCTAAGAAACTGGTGTGACCTTGGGTGTCTCTGGACCTCAGTTTGCTCTGTGAGTCCAGCCTGGTGGTGCTAGGAGATACGTGGATGTCCCTCTAGGCTCTGCTCTCTAGCATCCTGGGCACTCTGGGTGCCTCCCTCTGAGGGCTCCTAGGGGCGTGATTACGACTGTGAAGGAGGCCAGTGGTTCATGAATGGAAAGTCCTAACATTACAGATGATGCTTTTTTGGTCAGGAAGGAACTTCACAGGACTGGCACTGATTATTATAGGACTGACGTTGGTTGATTTAGCCTCCCACCCAGAGCGGGGGTCCTTTCTAAGATACCTTTGGCAGATGGATATCCAGGTAGTGTCCAAGCAGTTTGCCACCACCCGAGGGGACCCGTACCTCTCAGGGGGGTGGCTCCCACCACTGTAAGTTATACCTTGAATTCAGCCAGCATTTGGCTTCCTGGAGCTTTCATTCCTCAGCCTTCCTTCTGCATCTTATAGTTACACAGGGTGAGTCTGACATGACAGTCCTTCTCTCATACCACTCTAAGATCTGGTTAACCCCAGGTTCTCCAGTCATTCTTCAGTGACATGGTTACCAGGCTCTCCTCACCCTGACTGGCCCTCTACCCTGGACATGTCACCATCTGCAGGGATGCTCGTCCTTCGGCTGTAAACACTGGCAGAGGTGTGTCAGCGAGAGCTCACGGTGTCATGAACTCATGTAACTGGGAGGGACTCGAGGTCCCATCAAGTCTACCCTGGCCCGACGCAGGAGCCCCTGAGCAGCACTCCTGACAGATGCAGCCCGCACGTCACCCCACGCGGAGGCCAAGCATGCCTTCCTCCTCTCCCGGGGTGTCACTACCACTGCTCCCTCCTGATTATAACCCTGGGCTCTGGGATTTTGACCCTCATTAGAGCTCTTGTCCCCTTGGATTCCTTCCGAAAACTGGTTTAAGCCCCTGTACTTGCTCCCTTGGGACAGAAATCCCTTGGCTGAACTGCCCCTCCCAAGCTGCCTCCCTCTCCTGCATTTGAGTAGAGAAACAGGGGACAGAAGGGGTCTGGATGTTGTGGGGGGAGTGGGTGGTGGGTGAGGGCCCAGGGCACCTCTGGGGTTACCGGTCACCTGTGTCAGGGGCGACGCATTCGCATTTGTAGGTGGTGATAGAGTCTGGCTTAAAGTTCATGTTGATGGGGTAGTACTTGAAGGTACCAATCATCTTCTTGATGGCATCATAGATGAAGATGAAGCTGATGAGGGTGGAGAAACCCTCCTCAGTGAAGCGCGTGATATACTTGATGACAAAGCTGGCATCTGTGGCCACCAGGATAAGGCACTGGACGGCCGAGTGCAGGCCAATCCAGAGGCGGAACTCCATGTAGTCCAGGCCATTGCCTCTGGAAGGCAGAGGGAAGCGAAGACCTCCAGCCCGGGCTCTCGGCTGTGCTCAGCTCCCCAGACCCACCCTGGGGGGCTCATCTGCTCCTCCTGTGGCACAGATACCCCCCCTAGGAACTACAAGAGGACTGGGACTGTGGGCCGGTCCTGGGTGGGGCTCTCTGGTCTGGGAGAATTCTGGGGCAAGGATCTCATGGGGTGGCAAAAAGGTGCTCACACACTTCCGTTCTGAAACATTTGGTAACAAACAGCCAGAGTGAATGAAAACAGGGAATTTCAGAATGGTCGAGCTGGAGCAGGCCTTAGAAATGGGCTCAGGTTGTAGGTGCAGCAACTGAGCCCAGAGCTGCCTGAGTCGGGGTATAGCCTTCCAACTTCCAGCCTGAAACATTTTATACACTGCATTGGCTTTCAAGTCATAATTGCTCACTCTGCTGGTGGTGTGAATGCTCTCTTCTTGTCTTGCCTGGTTTTCTCGCTATGTGCTTTACTAATATGCGCTAAAATGGCTTTAAGGAGGTAGCGGAGGGGAGTCAGGAAGGACCACCTCACAGCGCCCTTCTCACCCCATTCCCCCCTCGGGGCTCCTCCCCCACCCCAACCCCCGCATAACTGCAGCAAATGAGGAGCAGGCGGTGGCGGGAGGCGGGGTGGGGCGGGAAGGGCACCTACTTGCTGAAGTCGAAGAGGAGCTTCTCAAAGATGAGGATGGGTCCCGTGCTGCTGAGTATGATGAGAGGCTGTCCCGAGAAGAGGCAGAACAAGGAGCCAGCCATGGCAGTGCCCAGGAAACTCTCCATCACTCCCTGGGGGCACAAGGACTGTGAGGCTCAATAGAGGCACGAGAAGGGGCCTCTCCAACAAGCTAGAACCCAGTTATCTTGGCAAGGGCTCAGGCCACAGTGCTTGTCCTTGTCCTAGGTCCTCTCCTCCTCAAATTCTGCTCCCCATCTCTGACTCCACAACCTCCCACAGTGGCCAGCGTCACTCTCCCTAATTCTAGGCCCCATATGACCTCCTTTTGGCATGCTAGGGCCTCAAATGGAGAAGGAAATGGCAACCCACTCCAGTAGTCTTGCCTGGAGAATCCCAGGGACAGAGGAGCCAGATGGGCTGCTGTTTATGGGGTCACACAGAGTCAGACATGACTGAAGCGACTTAGCAGCAGCAGCAGCAGGGCCTCAAAAACAGGGCTGCCAATGCTTGTGCTTGTACCCCATGCCCGTTTTACTCCCAGAGGACAGCCCATTCATCTACCCAATCATTTTTTTCATTCAAAGATCTAGTAGGTGCTTTTAGAGATCAGGTCATTCAAAATCCATTAAGGGCCAACTATGCATCAGGCATTGTGCTAGGTATTGAGGACCCATGGGCAAACAAGAAAATACATCTTCATTCTAGTGGGAGATACAGACAAGTAACTAGGCAATTTCCATATAGAAGAGTTTCTCAACTTCAGCACTACTTACATTTCAGGCTAGATCATTCTTTGTTGTGGGGGGGATGCCCTGTGCATTGTAGGATGTTTATTAGCATCACAGTAGCACCTCAGCTCCCAGTTATAATAACTCAAATTGTCTCTCGATGTTACCCAATGTCTCCTAGGGGTCAAAATCATCTCTTATTAAGAACCACTGCCAAGGGATGTGATAAGCTGGGAGAAGATAAGGGTGTCACAGGAGCACACAGCAGGAGTGAAGGGTGGTCAGGAAAGCCTCCCAAGAGGTAGATAGACTGAAGCTGAGACCCCAAAATTGAGCCGAGAATAGACCAGGAGCATAAGGTAAGTGGAGTGATGAGAAAGAGTGTGGTCTGGAAAAAGAGAACAGAGGGTACAGAGGCAGGGGCTGAAAGGGAGCCTGGCTTTGAAAAACTGAAAGATGATCAGGATTGATGGAAAACAATGCAGATGAGCGAGGACAGAAATCAGAAGGGGAATAACTGGGAGATGGGGCTTGAGAGGCAAGCAGGACCACGTCATGAGGCCTACTGGGGAACCCCGGGATTCATGAGTCAAGGATGATGTGTGAATATCTGGGTCAACCATAGTCTTGCTCATTGGCTGGGGTAGCATCAGGTCTGGAGGGAAGACAATAGATGCAATGTTGGCCCTGTAAATTGGGGAATCCCAAGGGGCAGCAATATGGACATGCTTAGGAGGCAGTTGGATATTGAACCTGCTGCTCAGGAGAGTGGTGTGGGCTGGAGACAGGCACTCATTTCAATTTATCTAGGAAAATGGGTCTTCACCTTGGTGCTCTGAGCTTTCCAGTGGTGCTATCCTGAAGGCCCCCATTAGAGAAGGCCCTTGTCTGGGTCTCAGGCTAGTGTCGCTGTTGAACTGTTTTCCCCAGGGAGACCTGTCTTATTGTCATGATAGACATTCCTAAAAATATCTTAACTTCAAGCTAATAATTTAAGGTTAGGTTTTTTTTTAAAGTACAGGAAGAAGGTCACAATTAGCAACTCAATTAATTGTGATGATTAAATTCATTCAAGCATCGGTAGGAAAAATATCAAATACCAAAGCAGATGATTTCCCCTTAAACATTTGATCTATTTACATCATCTTTAAATTTGGTATTTAGTAATATGATTTAGCTTTAGATTTTTCAATTATGTCAGCTTGCTATTATTATTATTATTATTTTTTGAAGTGTAAAGGATTGCAAAAAGTGATGAACTGCCCCTGAATGGTAGATGGAATCCTTATCTTGGTTCTGGGATTATGGCTTGTAGTTCCTTACCACCACCTTGTGGCAACAGATTTTTCTGAGATTTGCACTCACGTCTTCACGTTACACACACCTGATAATTGTCAGTGGCATCTCCCAGAAGCCCACCAAAGGTGATCGCGTTGGTAATGCAGCCGAGGTAGATGAACAGGATGGCAGAGATGGACTGGATGTGGAAGCCATCGTAGAAGTCACTTGGGAACCAGGGCAGCTTCCTCTTGACATCAAGACACAGGCCACCGAAGACCCTGCTCAAGACAGGCCCAGAGACTGCTTTCTCACCACAAACACCAGTGTGGGGGCAGCGCTCTTCCCAGGAGCCTGCAGGGCCTGTGGCAAGGAAGGGAACTTGACCGGGGATGGAGGGAGGGAGGGATCTTTTCACCAGAACATTTCATACCAGGAAAGAATTCTCTCCTTAGACCCACCATCTCCCCTGGGAAGGATGGTCACAGACAGCCCAAGTGGGAGAGGGAGGGCCTTATGGGATCATGTCTTGGGGGCAGACCTAACATTCTACAGGGAATGAATATCCTGGGGTCCAATGATGGCTATCTTCCTCGTGTCCCTGATTATCGGCAGGATTTCTGTGCTTGGTAAACGTGAGTCTAGCATTAGGAGATGGAGAGATCCTGGTTTATAGTAGATTCATCAAAGGCAGATTCTGAACCTTATTTTATTTTATTTACTTCGTGGAACAAATAAGTGGGAAATTTAAGGTTTAGGGAGAGTGTTTATTGAGGATGCTATTCTCCAAAGCTCCAAACACAGTGAGCAGGGTTTAGCATACAGCAGGGCTTTTCAACCTTGGTTCTACTGACATTTTAGGCTGGATAATCCTTTGTTAATGGGGAGGACAGTCCTGTGCATCAGAGGACATTGAGCAGCATCCTTGGTCTCTATCTGCTAAATAACAGTATCGTCTCCCCTCCAATTGGGACAAACCAAAAATGTCTCTGAAAATTGCCAAATGTCTCCTGGGTAAGGATCAGGGTATGGAATGGGTAAAGTTGGGAAACACTGGCTGGCAGAGAGCCAAAGGCATATAAAACATGACTCCCTTCTCAAAGTCGTAGCTTTGCAGGACTGATTCTGTCCTTTCCTAAATTCAAATCAAACCAAGTTATTCTAAAAGCTGGCAAAGAAACCCAAACAAGACAGGAAAATCTATTGTTTTCTTTTAAAACAAGTTTTTTGACTAGGTAACATAAGGTTAAAAAATTCAAAAGGTACTGTTATGGACTGAATTGTGTCCCCAAAAAAGATCTATCAAAATTCTAACCTGTAAATGTGACCTCATTTGGAAACAGAGTCTTTGCACATGAAATCAAGTTAAGACGAAGTCGTTTTTGCTGCTGCTGCTGCTAAGTCGCTTCAGTCATGTCCAACTCTGTGCGACCCCATGGACGGCAGCCCACCAGGCTCCCCCCATCCCTGGGATTCTCCAGGCAAGAACACTGGAGCGGGTTGCCATTTCCTTCTCCAATGCATGAAAGTGAGAAGTGCAAGTGAAGCCGCTCAGTCGTGTCCGACCCTTAGCGACCCCATGGACTGCAGCCCACCAGGCTCCTCCGTCCATGGGATTTTCCAGGCAAGAGTACTGGAGTGGGTTGCCATTGCCTTCTCCGAAGACGAAGTCGTTCGGGGGACCCTAATCCAATATGACTGGTATCTTCAGAAGAAGAGGAAAATGCGATATGAAGACAGAAACACAGGCAGAACAGCATGCGAGGACACACGCAGGATGCAGGGCAAGCGGCAGCAATGCCTGCTGGCCGCCGCCGGAAGCGAAGGACAGGCAAGGGAGGAGTCCGCCCAGAATCTCAGAGGGAGCCTGGCCCTGCTGGCACCTTGCTTTGGAACTTCTAGACTCTAGAACATCGAGAGACTCAATTTCTATTGTTTAAGCCACTTAGTCTGTGATAAGTGTTTCCGCAGCCCTAGAAAACGAATACAGTTAACAGAGGGTGTGCTAAGAAAAGTCTGGGTTCCTTCACTTTATGCGCACTTCCCCTTTCCTGTCGGATCTCGGAGGAGCTTTGCAGGCGGGGGAGGAAAAGCGTGCAGCGGTCAGACCCCAAGGCCTGGAGTGGGTGCTGCAGACAGAGGAGAAGACCCCTAAAAGGAGCAGAGAAATCTGAGACAGCTGGAACGGCCGGCAGGCCTGGAGTGGGCACCTTCCTGTCCAGATCAGCTCTTCCCCGATTTCATGCGCGGTTGGCATCTCTCCATCAGCCGCCCCGCTCCCTCCGCCGGCCCCGCCGCCGCCGCCGCCGCCGCCGCCGCAGCCTGCAGCGCCGCCTCCAGTAGCCCCGCCGCCGCCTCCCGCCACGGAGCCGTTCATCTGGCCTAATTCAGTCGGGGAGAACACGGACTTCCTGGAAGGAGAAGGGGGACAGGGGGCAGTAGGGCTCCCAGTCCTGCGAAGAGCTCAGCACCCCCAGGACTGGCCTCATCAGGCTTAACCTCTTCAGCCACAATCATCAAATATCTTCAAATACAGAGAAAAATACATAAAAGCATCCAGCAATACCCCCTCACAGGTCACCCAGGTTTTACAGATGCTCACATTCAGCATATTTGCTTCTGATTTTTTTTTTTTTCCCCAGAGAAATAAAACTGTAGGAAAGAAAAAGTATAAACCCATGTATGCTGACGTCTTTTTTTCAAACCCAAATAAGAAAGGAACAGACTGAAAGCTCCCTCTGGACCACTTCCCAGCTTGCCACCGCTTATTCACACACACCTCTTGTCAGCAGAAGGCACCTTCTTGGGTGGCTCAATTCGGATATTCGGGTCCCATTCTCCCGGGGGAAGCACGATGACCTCGTCCAGAAACTCATCGATCCCTGCGATCAGATCCTCTCGATTCCGGGCCTTGTAGGCCACGTCGCTGAAGAGCTGGCGGGGAGAGAGGTGTAGGAAGAGAGAGGGCCGCTGCCTTGCTGCCGTCCCCATCTCATCCACCTCCTTGGGGCACACTGCATATACTTTCAAAGAAAGGTGCCTCCTGGGCCTGAAAGCCAGATCTCTGTATTCCAGTTATCTGACCTGGGTTGAGTTACCTTCCTGCTCTTGGTTTCCCACAGAGCAAGCTCATCAGAAAACCTGTGGACAGCCCAATCAAAGGAGCTCAGGTATTTCAACTCTGTTTTACGTCCCAGCCCTTCCTCTTTGGAGGGTCAGGCTGCATCATTCCGCACCGTCTCCAGCGTGTTCTTTCTGACTTTACAGATCTGGTTGGGTCATGCTCGTTTTTAAAGTCCCCTAGTCTCCCCATCACAGATGGTCAACTCTCAACTCTGCCTGCAGGTTCTGGCTCCTCTCTTTGGTGTCACCTTCTGCTCTTGAAACTCTTCCACTGAGCCTGTATCAAACCACTCCCACCCAGCTCTCCATCTCTGAGCTGTGGCCCTGGTTCCCTTTGCCTGGAATGCCTGCCTCCTAAGCTTGTGCTCATCCTTAACTGTGATGCTCCATCGTGTGTGAAGGGCCCCCTGACTGCCTGGGCAGTTGGCATGGGGTTCACTCTCGGGTCGTCAGGCTGTGTCTCCCACTTGATTGGTGCTCCTAAGGGCAGTGACTATTCCCTCATTGTCAGAATCCTCACACCTGTACAGGGCCTGGCATACAGGAGATGCTCAAATGTGACTGTTGAATAAGTGAATGAATGAAGGCACAATGTTTGATGCAGGAGCCATGACATTCAGGAGTACCTGCTTCTCGTGGCACTTACGTCATCCACCATGAGGGTTGCAATGGCACGGCCAATTTCATTGTAGGATTTTGCTCTCCCAGAAGGTCCCAGCAGTATGAACAGAAATCTGCAAAGAACATGGAGGAGGAGGAGGAAAGCAAGAAGGAAAAATAAAACCAGATGGAGAGAAGGATTTTCTGGTCCAAAATAGTATCCATTCTCAGCTTTTTAACTGACCATAAACATCTCCCATATTCGCTCCCATGAATCCCATATATGCTTTGGAGATACATTCTTCTTCACTTCTGCGTAGGCATCCTCACCATGCCCTGGTCTCCCAGAACTCACCCAACAACCCCCCTCCCACTTGACTGCTGCTGCTGCTGCTAAGTCGCTTCAGTCGTGTCCAACTCTGTGCGACCCCATAGACGGCAGCCCACCAGGCTCCCCCGTCCCTGGGATTCTCCTGGCAAGAACACTGGAGTGGGTTGCCATTTCCTTCTCCAAATGCATGAAACTGAAAAGTGAAAGTGAAGTCGCTCACTCGTGTCCGAATCTTAGCGACCCCGTGGACTGCAGCCCACCAGGCTCCTCCATCCATGGGATTTTCCAGGCAAGAGTACTGGAGTGGGATGCCACTGCCTTCTCCGCTTGTTGGCTACTTCTTGTTTATGATTATTTTAAATAAACTCTATAAACCTCTTCCCTAGTCAGATCTCCCTCCCCAGCCAGTTCCCTAGTTTTCCTTCTTCGTTTTAGGAGTGTCTCCAGCAGCACTGCTGGCTGACTGGACAGCCGGCCACCCGAGGGTGAGTGTGGTGGGCGGATGTCAACGGCTCTCACCTGGTGGGCACAGGCACCTCGGTCACACCTCCCAGCATGGCTGACTGGATGAGACGCACAAAAGCGATGAACGGCTGGTCCAGGAAGTCCACCTCGCCGACGAGCACGTTGGAGGCTTCTGAGTCCTTGGGGATCTTCTTCATGAATTTGTTTTTCCGCTGGTCAGTGAGGGGGACATGAGATACCCATGGGTATTCATATGCAGTAGTTTCGGCTCTTACTCAGCTCATTCAGACTACTCTGGAGGCTTAACCTTACAAAATTCTCTCAGAGTTTCTCTAGAGACCGAAGGAAATAGCCCAACACTCTCCTACAGTCTGCAGATGAGGAGACTCAAAGTTGGTTAACCCCAGGGACCAGCTAAGCCTTTCGTAGAAGGGAAGGAGCAGGCAATGACTTGAGCCCCCAGGACATTCCTTGTTCTACTGAAGTATGAGCTGAGAGGTCAGAGAAAAGAGCCAGGCTTGCTGGACAGCAGGTCTCATCCCCCGGCTGCAGCTTAAGCAGATGGGGGTCTTGGCTCATATACTTCATTGCCCAGCCCTTCGTCTTTTCCTCCACCCTAGTGGCTATGGGAGGAACAAAACCATCCTGGTGGGCAGAGTGGATGGACTTTGTTTTCTCTTTGCCACCAGCATTCCTACTGATGGGAATCCCTGTACCTGTGGATCCAAGTCTATGGGAGACTTCTGTGCCCCCAAGTCACCCCCAGGGAACCTCCCAGGAAACTCATAGCTTCTGAGCCTTTCCAGCTGAGACTATTGAAGTGCCCTCTAGCCCGTCCCTCTGGCTGGTGTTTATTTAGGGCAGAAAGGTCAAATAGGCAGAGTGAGTGGGGTCTGATGTGAGAGGTGCTGGAGACACCTGCCCACTCTCTGTGGTTATGACTTCCATTCTATGAATAAGACACTGATTCCTCCTGAGTCCTCTCAGACGAAGAAAACGCCCAGAGGTGGTCACATACATGCTCTTCTTCATCTTGAACATCTTAGGGTGCATTAGTTTTTCAGATCACTTTCCCTCTAGGTTGCAAGGGGTGGGTGAGGGACAGAGACAGTTTCAGAGAAAGAGGAGGGGAGGGGCGTTTGGGTAACACAGGGCTGGTGGGAGCCCACAGTAGCTGACAAAGGAAGAAAAGGCCCAGGAGGAGCAGGCAAGTGCTTCAGAGAGATCCTTGGGTGCCACAATTTTGCCACCCACTCCCCACCTGATGGGAGTCTCTGCTGTGAACACAGAAGCTCAGTGAAGATAGGTTCCTCTGTCCCTGGAGAGGGGTCAGCAGTAGGCATGGGCATGGCCAACAGGCCTTGCCCCTTTGGGTCCACAGCCATTTCCTGATTTGACTCATGGAGTGTGTGACACAGACTGGGCTGGGGCCCTACCAGCACTGATAAGGCTCTGTGAGTAAGGGCTACACCCTTATAATCTCTTAAAACCACTCAGAAACATGAAACTGTCTATAACCACCCAGGCAACACCACCAAGGATCCTAACGTAGAGAGAAGAATCAACAGCAGGTGTTAATTGTAAGGCCAGAATCCCCAGGACTCAAAGGGTCCCTTTGTCCCAAGCTCTGTCACCTTCCTTTCCACTCCTGGGGGCACAGGCAAGGGGACCTTGAGACCTTCTGCCCCTGAGGTGTGAGTGTTTGGAACTGAGGGCAGCCTCCTGTGCGCTTCCCTCGGGGCATAGTCATGGGGCTCCGGGGCTGTTTGCAGGCTTCTGACCTTATCAAGGTTTCAGCCAAGCTGGTGAGAAACAAGAACTGACTTTATCCAGCACCAGCCAAGGAGAAGATACACTATTGTGCAGTCCAGCTGATTCACTATCATTAATGTCTCCATAGGGAGGCCCTACTGCTTCTCTACCCACCCGAGGCCCCACCTCATCATTCAAAGTGCTTGTGGATGGGGGTCATGGAGGAGGCAAACTCTGAGTGGCTATCTCTTCAATAAACCCCCAGTTCAAGGACAGCTGACACCTCATCTGATCACATCTCTCTGTCCCCAGGGCCCAGCACACAGCCCAAGTGATGGATTGTCAGTCACCATGGCTGCCCAGAGCCCCACCTGTATCCTTCCTGGGGACCCCACTTTTTCATAGGACTAGAGGTTTGCCCATAGGGTTCCCCACCCCTAAAACCAAAGACTTCTTCCTGCCCTGGCCCTCCGCCGCAGCCAAGAGCAGGGGTTTTCTACCTGGTCAGTATTTGGAGTGAGAGAAATATCATTCATGCTTCTGCTCTGGGCGTGACCTAGGAGAAAAGGAAAAGGAGGTCCATCAGGGGAGACAGGTTCTCGCAGATCCCTTTCTCTTGGTCTCTACACAGGCTTTTCCCATCTTCACAACCAAAGCAAACTCCCCTGTTATCCTGCAGCCCCTTTCAGCTAGCATCCTCTCTCTTTTCTTCCTTTCAGTGGCAGCTTTCTTAGAAGAGTTGCTGGACCCCAGGTTCTACTGCTTCCTTCTCACTCCTCAATATGCTACTCCCTGGTCCCAGCCCACTGCCCTGCCTTCTTAGAGACTAACATATCTGCTCTGCACAAGCCCTGCAGGTGGGGAGGAACACAGACGCCCTACTGGGTGAGGAGCCAGGCGTCACCAAGCTTCAGCTCTGTTGGAGAGAGAAGAGCAGTTTCACGTCTGTCTGCCATGACCCATGGGAGTCTTTAAAGAGGGCTGGGGATTTGGGCTGGCAGAGGGGAGGTAGGTGGGGCTCCCCATGGCTGACAATTCCTTGCTGCATGAAGGCAGAAGGTCAGCTCTCATTTCCCACCAGCAGCCAAATCCAGCGAGCCCCCTCAGGCTTTCTGTGGTCTCTGGAGTCCCTGTACTGCCAGACTCTGCTTTCCTTTATTTCCACCCAGGATCCTCTCAGGCTGGGCTTTTCTCAGGGCCTTGCTTTGCACTCAAACCCTTCAGAGCCCTGACACCCTCCTCGTTGGTCAATCCCATCCACTTCCGTTTCTTCTCCATCCACATTTGTGCTGGGGGTGCCCAGCTTGTGTCTCCAGCCCAGATCTCTCCCCTAAGCTCCAGATTTCTCTGAGCAGCCCCACCTGGCACCTCAGAGTCCACACGTTAGGAAACAAAACTCGTTGTCTTCCATCAAATCATACTCCCTCTATAGACCCTACATCACCCAATGCCCTATCCCACATGTCCACGGGCAATCAGAGCAGACCTTGGAGCCAGCTTCAACTCCCCTCTCTTCCTCTTTTCCCACTTTCCACCATTCGCTGAATTCCACCAGTGTCCTTCTCTTTCCATTCTCTCTCTCACTGCCTGAACACTGCACTCATCTCTCACTCCCAGTCATTCAGTCCCTTCTAGCTTATTTCTGATCATGATATGTGCCCACAACAGACTTCTCAGGAGAACTCATTACCCTCAGAATAAAGGCTGGGACCTTTTGCAAGACACATAGGCCCCCTTCAGTTTGGACCCTCTTTCCTTTATATCCTACATCCCTGGTGAATGGAATCACGATATTTCCCTGAATATGCGATGCCCTTCACAGCGCCTTCCGTTCACCTGCTGTTTGTTCCCTTTGTTCTAAAGACCATGCTACTGGAAGACTTCTATTTATTCTCCAAGACTCGGGCAAGTGTCTCTTCCTCTCTGAGCCTTCCCAGGTGCCGTCTTGTGGTTGGGGGGGGGCGGGCGGGGAGGGGTGTGTGTGCACACAAAGCTGTAACCACTTATCATGCCTTTTATCCAGGTTCCCACCATGGCAACGTTGGCACAGGGCGACTTCATACACAGTGAATAAGTGAGCAGAAGGCTCATATGCCAAAGCCACTCACAGCCTCTGACTGCCAGCACTGCTCTGCGGAATAACCAAGACCGGGGAGACTAAGCACATCCTGGGGTCACTGAGAACAGACAGAAAAGGCCGCGGCACAGCCCGGCTGCAGCCGTGGTCACATCGCCACTGCGGTCCCGAGCACTCCCCTGGCCTGGTCAGCAGCGCAGCCCTGGCCTGTGCTTGTTCATATCTTGTCATTTTAGTGAAAGTGCGTAAAGGAAAATACTCCTTTGCACTGCTTTTTATTTTCACTTCCCAAATTCCCTCTTTTTTTTTTTTTGCCTCACGGTTCACCCATCTGTCCATCCCTGAAAAACTGCCTGACAGAGCCCGGTCTGTGGCTGTGCCCCGCCCAGGCCCCCGTGGCGGCTGCAGCTCCACCAGTGTTTCACTTCGGGGGGCCAAGACTGTCAGGCAGGATGAGAACTGTCAGGCAGGACTACAAGACAGATCTAGCCTGCTTTAAGTTCTGTTTCTAGGAAGAATTCTCACCAAAAACGGGATTGATGGTTAGTTTGGTGAAAACAAAGCCATAGGCCAAGTTAAGGATGCCAGCACATGGGACTGGGTATTGATTATGACAGGACTTGATTTAGAGTTGCATTTTTTGGAATAATTATTTAGAAATTTTTGGTAGTAAGTTAGACTATGAGGGCAGGCCAGGGTTTAGGGTGAATGTTAGATTTCTTCTGACGCCTGAGAACTCTAGACAGACCCTGGTCTTTACCTCCTCTGCTATGAAAGTGTGAAAATTGACTTCAGAGTGCCCCCAGCCAGAACAAAGGGGCTGCACCGAGGTGGAGAAAGAAGAAACTCACACAGACGGCCGTAATTCGCACTTTGCCGCACCCTCAGGTCCTCAGTGGAGTGGTGTAGGCTCGGGCCAGCCTTGGGGCTCCGGGCTGGGCTTCGACCTGGGAGGCACGGAGGGATTTAACTCCAGCAGACTTGCCGCAGTGACGCACATTAGCGCAGTCCGCATTTACAATCACTTCACCTGAATAAAGCTAGGCTACAGGACAGATCCCTTCCCCTTCGAGGAAGAAAGCATGGTTAGGTTGTTTTGGATTTTGTTCTTGTTTTTCAGAACCTTTTAAAGCAAGTGGATAGTGTGAATATAATTAGAGAAAATACCTGTACTGTTGAAAGTGGGAGAGCTACACAATTGATTAAATAGGCATCAGATGTTGTAGATGACCTAGGTTCACTCCTGATTTCACAACATACCCGATCATTTGACCGGAGGCAAATAACAACCTCTCCATGCCTCAGCCTCCCTCTGGGGATGATGAGAACAATAGCTGGTCAGGGGCCTCTGGTGAGGATGACGTGAGTTTACACCTAGGGAGCACTCGTGCCTGGAGCAGGCTAAGTGCTGCGCATGTACCTGCTGCAGGCTAAACGTTTTCCACTTTAAAATAATTGATCTACAGAGATTCCTCAAGTGTTTTCCTCAATGCAGCTTATCAATTTTGTACTGATTCCTGCACTTATCTGACAGGTCCAGCGAGGCTAGAGTCTGGGCATCTCGACTCTGGGATATCAAGAGTGGAGGGTTGGAGATCTGAGATGCATGCAGAGAACAAGCGTTATGGCCCAACTCACTGCTGGTGGAGGAGACCGCCTTTCCAATGTCGGCCAAGGAACGGTGGATGGGCTTTGTGGTTTGGTGGCGGTGTTTCCTCAGGAGGACGTAGCTGACCCTCTCGCGGAGCTCTGGACGAAGGAGGCCGTCCTCAATTTGCTTCTCAATGACATCGTCTAAGTGGGAAACAAACACGCCTTGTCCACGGGGGACAGAATGACCAGGGGTCATTCTGTTATTTGTGGGATTAAAAGTGAACTGAAGGAGGCATGGAAGGTAGAAACAGTCCCAACCTTTGCCACAAACTGAAAACTTGGACCAGTCATGAACCTTCAGGCTCCTTATAGGTAGAAGGGTGTGTCTGTGGGAGTTCGTGCATGTGTGTGCATGGGGGTGCATGTGTGTGCATGTGGGTGCATGTGTGCAGATGTGGTTCATGTGAGTGCATTGTGGGCACACGTGTGCATGCATATATGGGTATAGGATTCTCTTCTCTTTCTATCAATAATATTGTGGAAAGTAAATGAAATTGTAACCGTGAAAGACCCTAAGAAGCACAAGGTACTATGCCAAGTGGTTTTAGTCCCAGTGTGAATTCTTTTTAGAAAAGTATTTGGGGCAGCATACTTCTGGTAAAACTGAATGTGCTAAAACAAAATTCACAAGGAGTTTCAGGGACAGTAAGGCAAGCTACTCCCTTCCTTTGTCACTCCATCAAACGAGAGCTAATTTCCTGAAGATGAGTGATGATCCATTTACCCTTATAAGAAACAGGTTGCTATGGCAATGGGTGTCTCCAACCAGGCTCAGAAGCGCTCTCCCTTTCGTTCCATTGCTGAATGGCATTTCAGAGTCTGATCTTGCCCTCTCTACAGGCATCTGAGACTAGGAGCAACCGTGACGCTGCTTTGGGAGCATCAGACCCAAAACCTGGTCTCCGCAGAATTAGGCAGGCATCAGAGGTGGGCATGCCACCTAGACCAAGGGTGGGCAAGAGACGGGGAAGGGGAAGGGGGATGTTGCCCTGGTTTACGGGGGCCACAGCAGTCCTTGCCTCACCTATGATCTGTGGTAAGGAGCCACCGTCCAAATCCAGCAGCACGGTTCCCGTCTGCAGGCAGGTGCGGAGCTCAAAGAGGCTGTGCAAGGACAGCGTGGACACGTGGGGCTTGCTCCAGCGTTCGCCTCCTTCCTCTACCTTTTCTTCAAACTTTATCCACCTGGAGAGGTAAGGATGGGGCTCAGCATGGCCTTTGCCCTCAGGAGGCGCCCCCAGATGGGCCTCTTCAGGAGAGGGACTCTGGCTTGCAGGTCATGCTCTGCACGTTGTGGGGGCGTTGGCCCTTTCCTCACAGGCAGAGGGTCTCCTGGGGACTCATCCCTCACTCCTGATGCGGCCATGCTCAGGGTAAAGTGGCAGTAGAGAATGACCATAAATGGGTGTGAAGACTATTCTTTTTTTTCCTTTTATTTATTTTCTAATTGGAGGATAATTGCTTTATTGGATATGTTGCAAAATTGGATTTGGTGATGGTGGCATAACTCTGCACATTTACTAAAAATCATTTAATTAATACCCTTAAAACAAGGGAACTTTATGGTATCCTACAATAATAGAGCTCTTTAAAAAACAAACCATCCACTGGATCCTAGTTACCTGTCTACTGGTCACATGTGTGTTCAGTGTCTGCCTTATGAGGGTATGGTTTGCTGGGAGAGAGGATCATTTCCCCACAGTTCCACTGTCGGGCCTGAGGTTTCCATGAATCACACTCGGATTTCAGTTCTGAAAGTTCAGGGTAAAATCCAAATGTAATTTATGGGAGGAAAGAAATTAAACCTAAGATGTGTAAGAATTTGTCCTTTCTAGAAGCCTCGGGATCATAGGCTGAGGGGGTGGGCCGCGTGGGAAGGCCTTGGGCCACTGGCAGAGGCAGCGCTGGCCTGTAACTCCTCTGCAGAGGGCAGCACTGGACCGCCTGTAGAGCCACAAGGAGGCAGAGACTCCTGGCTGGAGAACTGCTAGCTCAGTTTTATTAAATGTAGACCTCAAATTACTGAGGAGCTTCAAACTATTCCAGTCAAAAGCCTTTGGGAATATTTTTGGGCTGTGACTAACACTGAAGTTCCTCTGAAAAAGAGGATAGCTGGGGAATGTCAGAGAATAGTTAGGGAAAGTCTAAAAAGGAAGAATGGGGATGGGACATGCCTTTGGCAGATATAAAACCTTACTGAAAACCTTGAGTAATTGAAGCATTTTAATTCCAGCCCAGAAATAGACAAAAGGATTTAGAAAACAACAGCCCAGAAACATACCTGAGCCCCCATGGGGGTCTGGGTTTTGATGGAGGAGTTGTTTAAAAGTCCACTAGGGACTGCCCTGGAGAAGGCAATGGCACCCCACTCCAGTACTCTTGCCTGGAAAATCCCATGGACGGAGGAGCCTGGTGGGCTGCAGTCCATGGGGTCGCTAGGAGTTGGACACGACTGAGCGACTTCACTTTCACTTTTCACTTTCATGCCTTGGAGAAGGAAATGGCAACCCACTTCAGTGTTCTTGCCTGGAGAATCCCAGGGATGGGGGAGCCTGCTGGGCTGCCGTCTATGGGGTTGCACAGAGTTGGACACGACTGAAGCGACTTAGCAGCAGCAGCAGCAGCAGCAGGGACTACCCTGGTGGTCCAGTGGTTAGTACTACTCCTTCCAATGCAGGAGACAAGGGTTCAGTCCCTGGTCAGGGAATTCAGATCCCATGTGCCAATGGGCAACTAAACCCATGTACCACAACCACGCACCGCTTTTAGAGAAGCCTGTGTAAAATGAAGAGGCCACGTGCTGCAGTAAAGACCCAGCACAGCCAAGAAATAAATAAATACAATGATAAAAATTAAAAGATGACCAACTTAAGTATAAAAAAATGAAGTCCCTACTTCTTACCAAACACTACTAAATTCTATATGGATTAAAGGCTAAACAAATAATAAAAATCTATAATGGAATATTGTTGCACCTTAAAAAAGAAAAGGAAATCTTGACACATGCTGCAGCATGGATGGAGCTTGAAGACATTATGCTAAGCGAAATAAGCCAGCCACAAAAGGACAAATATTGTAAGAGCCCACTTATATGAGGGGCATAGAGTAGTCAAATTCATAGAGACAGGTGGTTGCTAGGGGCTGAGGAGAGGGGGGTGGAGGAATTCCTATTTAAGGGCAACAGAGTTTCAGTTTTGCTGGATGAAGGCATTCAGGAGATGGATGGTAGTGATGGTTCTGTAACAATGTGAATGTACTTAATGTCACTGAACTGTACACTTCAAGATGGCTCAAATGGTAAAATTTATGTTATACCTATCTTGCCACAATTAAATAAATAACAATGTGAAAATCTATAAACACAAATATAAATATACTAGAAGAGAATATAGGGGAATATTATATTCTTATTATAATATATATTATAATACATATTATATATTATTATGTAATATGATATAATTATTATTGTAATATTATATTCTTATATCCTTGGTTGAGGAGAAAGACTTCCTAAACAGTATGTAAAACCATAAAGGAAAAGAAATGGGCATTTTGTTATACAAAAATATACTAAAACCTGTGCATAACACAGTAATACATAAATAAAGTTCAAAGAAATGCAATATACTCAGAAAATATTTGCCTCAAACAGGACATCAAAAGCTTTTTTTTTCTGGCTGCACCACATGGCATGTGGGATCTAGTTCCCTGATCAGGGATCGCACCCACACCCCTGCATTGGAAGTACAAATCTTAACCACTGAACTGGCAGGGAAATCCACGAAGCTTCTTCACAACAGGAAAAACTCAAATTACCCAACTGAAAAGTGAACAATTCTGAAAAGAAATGAAGATGGGCAATAAACTTCTGAAAAGATGTTCAACTTTCCTACTAATCAAGAACACTTAAAGAATGTTGTTATGGGCTTCCCAGGTGGCCCAGTGGTAAGGAATCCTTCTGCCAATGCAGGAGACACGTTTGATCCCTTATCCCAGAAGATTCCGCACACCGAGGCGCAACTAGCCTGCGTGCCATAGCTATTGAGCCTGTGCTCCAGAGCCCAGGAACTGGGCTACTGAGCTCACCTACTGCAACTGCTGAAGCATGCAACCCGTAAGCCCATGCTCAGCGACAAGGGAAGCCGCTGCCATGACAAGCCCAAGCATCACAGCTAGAGAGTAGCCCCCGCTCACTGCAGCTAGAGAAAAGTCTGCACAGTAACAAAACACAGCACAGCCCAAAATGAATAAATTTAAAATGAATGTTGTTGCAAATGAAACAACATCCTTTGCTTCTCATATTGGCAGAAATTTAAAAGATTGACAACTTCCTGTGTTGGTGGAAACCTGGGGAGGTGGGCACTCATATACTGTATGTAGGTACATAGTATGTCTGTATATATATAGTGTGTGCATATTTATGTAGTGTGTGTTTGTATATATATATTGTGTGTGTGTATATATATATATATATATAGTGTAGCCACACAGCCTTCTTGGGATGAGGAATTGGGGAGCATCTTTTGTCTTTCAACCCAGCAGTTCAAATTCTAGGAAGTTATCACAGGAGTATCATTGTACATGTGCACACAGTAATGTGGATACTAGGAGACGCTCACTTCAGCTTTGTCCATTAGGGTGAAGAATTGGAAACCACCAGTGTTCAGTAAGGACTTTGTCATATCAGTTCCGTATGTCCATGCCACGGAATACCCCTCAGAGATAAAAAGTATGAGGATGAACTATGTGTACTGACAGGATGGACAATATCATCCCATTTTATAACAAGAAGAAAAACACATGCATGTGTGCATGGGGATCTTTACACATGTGTCTGAACAAATCCGGCCGCAGTTTTGGATGGATGCCTATCAGATGGTTAAATGATTACTTCTGAAGGGAGGTATGAGGTTGTTGGGGGCAAGATTTAAGACATTTTCACTCTATTGTGTTAATTAGTATCGTAAGAGTGCAGCCTACGTAGTAAGACAACCTGTTTGAATCCCAGCTTTACATTCACCAGCTATGGACTTTTCCTCCCTGGTGGCTCAGATGGTAAAGCATCCGCCTGAAAGGCAGGAGACCCGGGTTCGATCCTTGGGTGGCGAAGATCCCCTGAAAAAGGGAGTGGTTACTCCCTCCAGTATTCTTGCCTGAAGAGTTTCATGGACAGAGGAGCCTGGTGGGCTGCAGTCCATGAGGTTGCAAAGAGTCAGACGCAACTGAGTAGCTAACACTTTCACTTTCAGTATAGTAAGAGTGCAGCCTGTGGAACAAGACAACCAGGTTTTGAATCCCAGCTTCACATTTACTAGCTATGGACTTTGAACATGTTACTCAATCTCTTACCACCTTTGTTTTCTTCAGGAATAATAATAATTTATAGCAATTAGAGAAGTGCCTGGCACATAATGCACATTCTGTTAGTGCTAACTTTGTAAATGTAGAAGGAAAGAGCATTGCTTTTGTAAACTGAGAGACAATAAGCAAATAAGAAAGTAAAGGCATTCAAGGCTCTTCCAACCAGATGACATTATGGTTGATATTATGATGACCTACATATTAGATCTCTGTGTACACGAACATGCACACGCACACACACATTTTATATTAATGACTGTATAAGGACATGGTATCTAATGGATATCCTTTCACATCTATGAAACAAAATGAAAGTCTCTCAGTCGCGTCTGACTCCTTGCAACCCCATGGACTGTAACCTCACAGGCTCCTCTATCCATGGAATTCTCCAGGCAAGAATACTGGAGTGGGTTGCCATGCTTTACTCCCACCCAGGGATCAAACCCCGGTCTTCCACATTACAGGCAGATTCTTTACCATCTGAGTCACCAGGAAGCCCATGTGCAGCGCTAAAGAACCGTATTACCAACATTTTATCTCTATAAATATCTATAAATATTCATATCATTTTAAAGGCTCTTTAGCATGCCATTGTATGAGCAGACCAAAATTTATGTGAATAATCCTAATTTGGTAGACATTTATATGATTTCTAATTACTCTGTATTGTAAATAATGTTGGTTTGAATATCCTTGGCCCCTGTCTGCACATTTTTACGTGTATGGTATACATTGTCATATTTTTTTCTCCAGAAAGCCATGCCGATTCTTATTTCCACTAGCGTACAGGAGACCTCACATTTCTCTGAAGTCTCTCAAGCTCTAATATTGTCATTCCTTTTCAACTTTGCTCATTTAGTAATTGAAAAATTATATCATATTTGCATTCTTTTGACTACATGTGAGATTAAATATCTTTTCCTTTGTCAGATTTCCTCTTCACACAATTGTGTGAGTACTTTGCTAAATTAATGTTTAACATCCTGATTCAATACATTCATTTGAGAACAGTTAACTGGGAGCCTGGAAGGACCTTAGGGGCTTAGAGGGACACAGGATGAAGAGGATTTTTTTTCTAATATACATGTGTTTGTTGACTGTTTAAGCTGGCTTAAACTCAACATTCAAAAAATTAAGATCATGGCATCCAGTACTGTCACTTCATGGCAAATAGATGGGGAAACAATGGAAACAGTGACAGACTTTATTTTATTGGGCTCTGAAATCACTGCAGATGGTGACTGCAGCCGTGAAATTAAAACATGCTTGATTCTTGGAAGAAAAGCTATGACAAACCTAGACAGCATATTAAAAAGCAGAGACATTACTTTGCCAACAAAGGTCCATACAGTCAAAGCTATAGTTGTTCCAGCAGTCATTTAGGGACGTGAGAGTTGGACTGGAAAAAAAGCTGAATGCCAAAGAATTGATGCTTTTGAGCTGTGATGTTGGAGAAGACTCTTGAGAGTCCATTGGACAGCAAGGAGATCCAATATTCATTGGAAGGACTGATGCTGAAGCTGAAACTCCAATTCTTTGGCCACCTGAGGTGAAGAATTGACTCATTGGAAAAGACCCTGATGCTGGAAAAGATTGAAGGCAGGAGGAGAAGGGGATGTCAGAGGATGAGATGGTTGGATGACATCACTGACTTGATGGACATGAGTTTGAGCAATCTCCGGGAGTTGGTGATGGACAGGGAAGCCTAGTGTGCTGCAGTCCATGGGGTCGCAAAGAGTAGGACATGACTGAACAACTGAACTGAACTAATACACTGTGTGCTTTGCTCTGTTTAGTTACTCAGTTGTGTCTGACTCTTGGCAACCCCATGGACTGTAGCCTGCCAGGCTCCTCTGTCCATGCTGATTCTCAAGGCAAGAATACTGGAGTGGATTGCCATGCCCTCCTCCAGGGGATCTTCCCAACCCAGGGATCAAACCCAGGTCTCTGCATTGCAGGTGGATTCTTTACTGTCTGAGCCACCAGGGAAGCTATATATATATATAAATTTTTCATATTCTTTTCCATTATAGTTTATTATAGGACATTGAATAAAGTTCCCTGTGCTATTAACAGGACCTTGTTGTTTATCCGCTGTATATATGATAGCTTGCAACTGCTAACTATTTCAAACTCTGAAGAATGGGAAGGTTTGTCTAGAGGAGTTCTGGGAGGCAACGACCGAAAACATGGGGCTGGAGAAGAGACTCAGGGACTTGCCTTGGAGGCTCACAAAGGTATAGCGGGCATCTTTAATCGGGAAATATGTTTGGGAAAACATTATTTAAATTATGCTAGATCCAAGTCTCTATGATATCCCTCCAAAGTTTTTCCAAAAGTTGTATTAACATAAGGGTTTGCAAGGAAGAAATCAAAGGACAGGTCCAAATATTTTGGTGAGGAGATGGTTTCTCTTCTCCCTGAGAGTCTTTCTCCTATTTAATCACTCAAATTGCCCATTTTTATCTCAAAAATTACCTTCATTAAAAAAAAAAGTGCTATATGCAGACAAGGTCTCAACCAACCTGAGCACAGTCTGCAGAAAAGCAAAGTTATCTGTTTCCAGGTTCAAGGCGATGCCAGAACTAGACTCCTGCTACCAGCATCCCTTGAGAACTTGATTTTTAAAAAAGTCCAGGATACTCAACAGCTTCACTATGGGTATGTCTTCAGTTGTCCTTGCTACTATTTTGGGAATCCAGCTATTGAAACAGTAAGCCCAAGACCTGAACTTGGTTTTGTGTTTTTAATGACTACAGCTAGAAATTAAGCTCTCTTTCACCTTGAGTAGAACATAGAAACATGGAGAGAACCCAAGGTCTGTAGCTTGGTTTTCAACTTTGACTATTTATTAGAACTGCCTAAAGAGGTGCCTGGAGAATCCCAGGGACGGGGGAGTCTGGTGGGCTGCCATCTCTGGGGTCGCACAGAGTCGAACACGACAAGTGACTTAGCAGCAGCAGCAAAGAGATTTTTAAAAATCCTGCTGCCTGAATACACACCACGAGCAGGGTAGCCTGGCCATAGAAGCTCCTAGGTTATTTGTGCCCTGTGTCAGCCTCTACCCTACAGTCATATAGAACTGTGTGGCTCAGGGATAGTTGGGCTTGTCTGAGGTTTCAGTGCTGGTAAAGAGCTCTGCACATGGATCCCATTCTTTTTATATGAGAGGGGATATGGCCTCTTCCCCTAGAATGGCTCTGAGAACACCAGTTGAAGAGGTGGAGTGGATCTTTGAAGGCTCTTTTCCAACTTGGTCATTCTTTACTTTCTTTTTTCCGATTTTTAAAGTAGAGTACATACCTCTATGCTAGCATATCGCAAACTCTAATGAGCATACAAGTACCTTGGGGATCCTGTTAGAATGCAGGTTCTAATTCAGCAGGTCTGGGAAGGGGCCCAAATTCTGCATTTTTTTTTTTAAAGTTTTTTACTGAAGTATAGCTGATTTACAATGTTGTGTCAGTTTCAGGTATACAGCAAAGTGATTCTTTTTTAGATTATTTTCCACTGTAGGTGGAAACACACTGTAGGTGTAGTTGTAGGTTATTACAAGATATTGACTATAGTTCCCTGTGTTATATATTAGGTCCTTGTTGTTTTTCTATTTTACATACAGTAGTGTATATCTGCTAATCCCAAAGTTCTAATTTATCCCCTACCCCCGCCCGCTTTCCCCTTTGCTAACCATGCTTGTTTTCTATGCCTGTGAGTCTCTTTCTGGTTTGTAAATAAGTTCACTTGTATAATTCTTTTAGATTCCACATATAAGCGATATCGTATGCTATTTGTCATTCTCTGTCTGACTTCACTTAGTGTGATAATCTCCAGGTCCATCCATGTTGCTGCAAATGCCATTGTTTCATTCTTTTTTATGACTGAGTAATATACCACACTTTAAGAACTGCTATCCTAGGATGATGATTCTTAAACTTAGTTACATATAAATATACCTCAGATGGGCCTTCCCAGGTGGTCCAGTTGTTAAGAATCTGCCTTCCATTGCAGGGAAGGTGGGTTTGATCCTTGGTTAGGGAATAAGACCCCACATGCCATGAGGTAATTAAGTCAGGATGCTGCAACAAAAGATCTCGCAAGCTGCAACTAAGACCCGAGGTGATAAACAAACAAACCCCCTCAAACACTCTTTGTGGGCTGCACTGGGGCTTTGTTGCTGCACATGGGCTTTTTATTTAGTTGCTACAAACGGGGGCTTCTCTTTGTTTCAATGCACAGGCTTCTCACAGTGGAGCAAGGATCTAGACGGGCAGGATCCAGTAGTTGCAGCAGGCTGGCTCAGTAACTGCAGTTCACCGGCTCTAGAGCGCAGGCTCAATAGTTGTATCACACGGGCTTAGTTGCTCTGAGGCATATGGAATCTTCCTGAACCAGGGATTGAACCCATGTCTCCTGCATTGAGAAGCGGATTCCTATCTACTGCACCACCTTAGAAGTCCCTTCAAATACTTTTAACACATTAGTGACTAGAGACATATTAATGCCACAGGCGTAAGTTTCTGCAAAAATTCCTTCGGTCAATAATGTGTTAAAAGCTTGATGTCCAGGTCTTATCCTAGACCGGTTTACCTCAGAATATATGGGTCAGATACAGGCAACTCTGCTACAGATTGTTCCAAGTAAAGTTCCTGACTTCTAGGCCCAGAGGCTAATTACATTTAATTTTTAGTCAACCGTCTTTGCTCATTGTTTCAGTGTATACCTGCCTCTCCAAATAGACATCAGGGATTTTGAGGATAGGGACCATCATTTCTTCTTTGCTGTCCCTTCTGGTCTCCTACCCAGAGTAGCTCCATTAAATGCTTGCTCCTTCCTCTTTGAGGTAGAGACCTCAATGATTACTTTGGGTGAAATCTGGCTATGAGGAAATGACTGGGAAAAAGAGCTCTCAACAATCATAGGGTTTAACTGTGGTTTCTTTTAAAAAGAAACTTTTGGCCATGCCAAGCAGCATGTGGGATCTTAGTTCCTCTACCAGGGACTGAACCCACACCTCCTGCATTGGAAGCGTGGAGTCCTAACCACTGGACCACCAGAGAAGTGCCCCCCACCTTTTTAGAAAGATTTTTTTAAAAAAGATTTTTCAAAATGATCTAAGCAATGATCATCAGAGTCTAGTAACATCACAAACATACACACAAAGGTCAGCTGGGCAAGAGCTGCCTTCTGATGGAAGCAAACACTACCACCTGTGAAACAGTCTTGTGGAAAAGTCAGTTAGGAATCAAATAAGTCTGAACTCAACTGTACTGTCAGGAAAAACAGGCGCAGAGGAACATGGAAAACTCAACTGCAGGGATGCAGTTAACAAAATCCAGTATTTAGAAAACCATATAGGAAAAACAATGCAGTTTCTTTAGAAATAATGACTACTGTAAGGGAAAAATAAAGGAGAAGGGACCTGTAGATTGAAAAAGATGTAGGAGATAAACCTCCCAAATGCAGGGTGTGGACTGTGAAATGGAATATTTGCTACCTTATTAGTAAACAAGGATGTCACAGCCATTAGTGATTTCAAGCCTGGGAATATGAGTTTCTAAAAACAGAGTGCCCAAGTGTGAGAACCATGTCTTTGATCCAAGAGTTGTTGGCTGCCACCACTCCCCATGGTGAGGAACAAAGGATATAAAAAAATCAAGAAGCAGGACGCTGGTCCCAGGTAGCTGAGATGCATACGAAGGGAATGATTTCTGTGAGTCGAAATGTTTTCATCTTCCCATACATAAGTTCTGCTCAGTTCAGTCGCTCAGTCATCTGACTCTTTGCGACCCCATGGACTGCAGCATGCCAGCACTCCATCACCAACTCCCGGAGCTTACTCAAACTCATGTCCATCGTGTCGGTGATGCCATCCAACCATCTCATCCTCTGTCATCCCCTTCTCCTTCCACTTTCAATCTTTCCCAGCATCAGGGTCTTTTCCACTGAGTCAGTTCTTCACATCAGGTGGCCAGAGTGTTGGAGTTTCAGCTTCAGCATCAGTCCTTCCAATGAATATTCAGGACTGATTTCCTTTAGGATGGACTGTTTGGATTTCCTTGCAGTCCAAGGGACTCCCAAGAGTCTTCTCCAACACCACAGTTCAAAAGCATCAGTTCTTTGACACTCAGCTTTTTTTTATAATTCAACTCTCACATCCATACATGACTACTGGAAAAACCATAGCCTTGACTAGACAGACCTTTTTTGGCAAAGTAATGTCTCTGTTTTTTAATAAGCTGTCTAGGTTGGTCATAACTTTTGTTCCAAGAATCAAGCATTTTTTAATTTCATGGCTGCAGTCACCATCTGCCGTAATTTTGGAGCCCAAGAAAATAAAGTCTGTCGCTGTTTCCATTGTTTCCCCATCTATTTGCCATGAAGTGATGGGACCAGATGCCATGATCTTAGTTTTCTGAATGTTGAGCTTTAAGCCAACTTTTTCACTCTCCTCTTTCACTTTCATTGAGAGGCTCTTTAGTTCTTCTTCACTTTTGCTGCAGTCACCATCTGCCGTAATTTTGGAGCCCAAGAAAATAAAGTCTGTCGCTGTTTCCATTGTTTCCCCATCTATTTGCCATGAAGTGATGGGACCAGATGCCATGATCTTAGTTTTCTGAATGTTGAGCTTTAAGCCAACTTTTTCACTCTCCTCTTTTACTTTCATCAAGAGGCTCTTTAGTTCTTCTTCACTTTCTGCCATAAGGGTGGTGTCATCTGCATATTTGAGATTATTTGATATTTCTGCCAGCAATCTTGATTCCAGCTTGTGCTTCATCCAGCCTAGCATTTTGCATGATGAATTCTGTATATAAGTTAAATATGCAGGGTGACAATATACTGCCTTGACATACTCCTTTCTGACATACTCCATACTGATTTGAAACCAGTCTGTTGTTCCGTGTCTGGTTCTAACTGTTGCTTCCTGACCTGCATACAGATTTCTCAGGAGGCAGGTCAGGTGATCTGGTATTCCCATCTCTTTCAAAATTTTCCACAGTTTATTGTGATCCACACACTCAAAGGCTTTGGCATAGTCAACAAAACAGAAGTAGATGTTTTTCTGGAATGCTCTTGCTTTTTTGATGATCCAGCAGATGTTGGCAATTTGATTTCTGGTTCCACTGCCTTTTCTAAATCCAGCTTGAACATCTGGAACTTCACGGTTCACGTATTATTGAAGCCTGGCTTAGAGAATTTTGAGTAATGCTTTGCTAGTGTGTGAGATGAGTGCAATTTGTGTGGTAGTTCAAGCATTCTCTGGCATTGCCTTTCTTTGGGATTGGAATGAAAACTAATCTATTCCAGTCCTGTGGCCACTGCTGAGTTTTCCAAATTTGCTGGCATATTGAGTGCAGCACTTTCACAGCATTATCTTTTAGGATTTGAAATAGCTAAACTATAATTCCATCACCTCTACTAGCTTTGTTCATAGTGATGCTTCCTAAGGCCCACTTGATTTCGCACACCAGGATGTCTGGCTGTAGGTGAGTGATCACACCATCTTGATTATCTGGGTCATAAAGATCTTTTTTGTACAGTTCTTCTGTGTATTCCTGCCACCTGTTCTTAATATCTTCTGCTTCTGTTAGGCCCATACCATTTCTGTCCTTTATTGTCCCCATTTTTGCATGAAAAGTTCCCTTGGTATCTCTAATTTTTTTGAAGAGATCTCTAGTCTTTCCCATTCTATTGTTTTCCTCTATTTCTTTGCATTTGATCACTGAGGAAGGCTTTCTTATCTCTCCTTGTTATTCTTTGGAATTCTGCTTCCAAATGGGTATATATTTCCTTTTCTCCTTTGCCTTTCACTTTTCTTTTCAGAGCTATTTATAAGGCCTCCTAAGACAACCATTTTTCCTTTTTTGCATTTCTTTTTCTTGGGGATGGTCTTGATCTCTGCCTCCTGTACAATGTCATGAACTTTCATCCATAGTTCTTCAGGCACTCTATCAGATCTAATCCCTTGAATGTATTTGTCACTTCTACTGTACAATTGTAAGGAATTTGATTTAGGTCTTACCTGAATAGTCTAGTGGTTTTCCCTATTTTCTTCAATTTAAGTCTGAATTTGGCAATAAGGAGTTCATGATCTTAGCCACAATCAGCTCCCAGTTTTGTTTTTGCTGAGTATATAGAGCTTCTTCATCTTTGGCTGCAAAGAATATAGTCAATCTGATTTTGGTGACCATCTGGTGATATCCATGTGTAGAGTCTTCTCTTGTGTTGCTGGAAGGTCACAAAGAGTTGGTATGATTGAAGCTACTGAGCATGCACACCACTAAACTACATACTTAAAAGTAGTTAAGACAGTAAATTTTATATTAAGCATATTTTTACCATAATAAAAAAATGAGGGAAGAAAGAAACAGCCTTATCATTCAGAGTCGCCTACTAAAATATTTACAGATGGGTTGATATTGTGTGTGGGATTTGATTAAGCATAACATGGTGTGTGTATCTGGAGTAGTGGGTTGAAATGAGGCACAAGATTGGGCATGAATTAGCTGGTAACCATTAAAGCTGGGTGATGGGTACATTGAGGGAGGTCATTCTGCTTCAAACCACTTTTCTGTAAATTTGAATTTTCCATAATAAAACATTTAACAACTTTTCATACTGAAAGAAAAGAAAGAAAGTGAAGTCATTCAGTCGTGTCCGACTCTTTGTGACCCCATGGACTGTTGCCTACCAGGCTCCTCCATCCATGGGATTTTCCAGGCAAGAATACTAGAGTGGGTTACCACTTCCATCTCCAAGAGATCTTCCTGACCCAGGGTTTGAACCCGAGTCTCCCAGATTGTAGGCAGATGCTTTACCGTCTGAGCCACCAGGGAAGTCTCATGTTTCATACTGAATAAAGGTGAAACAGGAGGGAATGGGGCAGGGCACAAACTTTCAAAGAATGATATAGCCTGAGGACATGGCATACACTGATTACAACCAAATAGGTCCAAGATGAGTTGACTTCCTCTAGACCTTGAGCCTCAGTGTACATCCACTATACCACATCAGCAAGCTAAGTAACATACCCACCAGTGCCATGACAGTTTCAAGGCTGCTTTTTGATTTTAAAATCAAAAAGTGGGTGGTGGCCCAATTCCTGGAAATCCCTACCTTTTTCCCCAAATAGTAGGAATGATCCTCCCATTCATTACCCTATGAAATTACCCAACCCATAAAAACTAACCAAGCCATATTTGGGGACTGCTCTCACCTCTTGAGATGGCCCACACTCTGTGGAGTGTGTTTCACTCTAAATAAATCTACTTCTTAGCTATCACTTTGCCTCTCACTGAATTTTTTCTGCAATAAGACATGTAGAACCTGAGCCTCATTAAGTCCTGAAACGAGGTATGTGATCTCAGTTAAAAGATTGTGGATTCAAGTCCCAAGCTGGGTTTTGGCCGGGTTTGAGTCCTGGCTGTGTGGATTCACATCCCAATCTGAGTCACATGGTTTCAAAGGAATCGACTCTAAAAAGCCTCTGGCCAAAGCTGGGCTTAAAAACTCTTGGAAGCCTGCTAAAATGGTTAATGTGTAATCCCAAGCAGCTCATTGCAAAGTGACCTTTATACCATGCTTGGCTTCAAAAGTGGGGAATTAGAGTTGGAGAAGCAGGTCAAGTGGAAAGAAAATCTCTGGGCTGGAAAAGAACTCTCAGAGATTTTGTCCAGGCCAGGGTAGGCACCAAGTGCCCCTCCCAGCTGGGATGGAGCAGAATGGAAGCTTGAAGAGTCACATGTCACAGAAAGCAGTTCTCAGTCACGCAAAGGTGACTGAACTAAGGTCCAGAACTGAGGCCTTTTCTGTGACTAGTAACTCGGTCACCATACGATTAGTGGAAGTTGCTTTTCATTTAATTCCAAGAGTGGTAGCTATTTAATATTAAGCACTGCCAAACCACCAGATAGGAAAGTCTCCTTTTAAGGAACCAAAAAGGGCAGAAAACTGACGAACCTAAACCCTAGTTCTATCCTCAGATGAAAACAAATTATAACCCGCACTGGCCCTGCCCTGACTAGCATGCATATCACGGCTCTCACCCTTAGCTGCGATAGGATCATCAGGGAATTTTTAAGAAATTCCAACATCCCGGTTGACTGCAGACTAATGACACCAGAATCTAGGGGTCTGAGAGTCAGACACCAATACTTTTTAAAAGGAACACACAGGCCTTTGAGAAGACAAAGCAATGAGTGGACCATTAAGCGTGGTTGATGATGTTGTTTTGTTGCTAAGTCGGGTCCAATTCTTTGTGAGCCCATGGACTGTAGCCCACCAGGCCCCTCTGTCCACGGATTTCCCAGGCAAGAATACTGGAGGGGGTTGCCATTTCCTTCTCCAGGAGATCTTCCTGACCCAGGGACTGAACCCACATCTCCTGCATTGGCAGGCAGACCTTTACCACTGAGCACCAGGAGAGCTCTTACATGTGGTTCAGTAAGAGTAAAATCTGCCATGTGTGTATATACATATATCAGTTAGAGCGATTGTCCCTTTCTTCTGCACTTATCTTGCATATAAGGTAAGGTAAGGTAAGGTGAAGTCGCTCAGTTGTGTCCGACTCTTTGTGACCCCATGGACTGTAACCTTCTATGATTCTCTGTCCGTGGGATTCTCCAGGCAAGAATACTGGAGTGGATTGCCATTTCCTTCTCCAGGGGATCTTCCCGACCCAGGGATAGAACCCGGGTCTCCCACACTGGAGGCAGACGCTTTAACCTCTGAGCCACCAGGGAAGCCTGGTGCATATATTTATCTTGCATATAACTATCATTAAAGTTTGCCCTGGCTAATTTGTTGAAAATTTCCCCTTAGGACATCCTGATTTAAAGATTTTTTTAAAAAAATGTAATTTCCTATAGAATGCAATCTTTAATGATAAGGTTACATAGCCTCTAAACACTTGCTTTAAGATTTAAAACTATATAAATTTATTTCTCAGATGAAGTTTACTCACCTCAGAGGTGTAAAGCACATACACACACTGTGGTAATTCTCTATCTACATGGCCTCATTGACTTTTATCCTGTAACTCTTCCATCCCCACCACATCATCCGTCCTCCTAAAACTTGACTGCCTTGTATTAGTTACAAAGTATCAAAACACAGTGTTGTCAGTTTCTGCCTAATGCTGATTTGTAATAAATTTTGTGATTCTAACAGATTCATTTCTTAAAAGTAACCAGTTTTCCCCCACTATCCAGCAAAGCTCTTTAACACTGAGTCTTAACCAGGACCCTGAATTTTCCAGCAGAAACCAAAAGCCAGTTTTAATTCTCTTATATGGGCCAATGAAGAGCTTTCCTAGAGATATCTGAGGAACGTTAGACACTTCTTAGGTTCAGCCTTTGACAGAGCACCAAGAGATGAGGAAAAGCTTTTTGAAAGAGGAACTCCTAAACCCATTCCTACAGTTTATTTGGCAAATTCATGCTACATGATGACAAGCACATGCATTAAAATGTGTATTTGAAATAATGTAAAAGTTATTTTAAAAACTGATTAGAACTACACATATAATGTGTATTTTTAAAAGTGAAAAATGGAACATTTCCTGCCATATCAGTAAACAAGGATGTCACAGTCTCAGTGACTGCAGCCCTACAATGGGAGCTGGTGAGCCCAAAAGGCACTCAGGAAGGAGAATATCTGTGATCTCAGAGCATCTCTCAGGGAGAAATGAGAGATGTTGAGATGCTATCTCCTGGACTTGAAGTCCTAAAATTTCCTGATGAATAAAACATAATCCTCAACTTTTAGGTTATGAATATTTTTTAAGCTGACAAAAGAGAGCAGGACCCTGTGGGGCCCTCCTGGTTACAAATTCTTTGTCCCCTATTTCTTGTTTGTATAGGGAATAAGCTTCACTCAGTATCCTTGACCTTTTCTGAATTCCACAGAGCAGATTAAAGTAGTTGTTGATTAGGGGAGGGAAAGAATGCAGACACTAAGGAGGAATTGACAAGAAACAATAGTACAACCGTAAGGCAGGGTCCTGGCTCCTCCTCGAGAAATATGCGTGCAACTCTGCACTCATGCTCAGGAACAGTCATGTTAGGGGAAACACACTGACTGAAACTGCCCGCCCAGGCCAGGCACCATAGTAACCATTTTCATGAGTTATTTTACACCAGGAGGTCCTGGTAAGGAACATGGAACTAATAAGCCACCACCAACCGGAAGAGTTCAGAACAGGTCACAAAGTGAAGTGATGTGAATTCGCTCAGTCGTGTCCGACTCTTTGCGACCCCATGGGCTGTAGCCTACCAGGCTCCTCTCTTCATGGGATTTTCCAGGCAATAGTCCTGGAGTGGATTGCCATTTCCTTCTCCAGGGGATCTTCCCAACCCAGGGATTGAACCGGGGTCTCCCGCATTGTAGACAGACGCTTTATCGTCTGAGCCACCAGGGAAATCCAAGGAATCACTATATATCCTACCACCTCCCAGAATCCTTTCTGGCATCCATCTTGGTTGAGCAATGCGTGCACCACCAGGAAGGACTCTGAGTCATAATGATTAGCCAAAGAAAACCTGGAAATTAACCCCATCACCATAAAACCTGAGACTGTGAGCCGCGTGACAGAGCGGTTCTGTCCTGGGTTCCTCCTGGGCTCCCTTACCCTACTGCTCTCCACCTAGAGGCCCCTTCCCAATAAAGCCTCCTGCTTTGTTAGCATGTGTGTCTCCTTGGACAATTCATTTCCAAGTGTTAGATAGGAGCCCGCTCTCAGATCATAGAAGGGGTTCCCCTTCCTCCAACAGTTGTGTCCGACTCTTGGTGACCCTATGGACTATAGCCTGCCAGGTTCATGTGTCCGTGGGATTCTCCAGACAAGAATACTGAAGTGGGCTGTCATTTCCTTCTCCAGGGGATCTTTCCAACCCAAGGATCCAACTGGCTTCTCCTGTGTCTCCTGCATTGGCAGGTGGGTTCTTTCCCACTGAGCCACCTGGGAAACCCCAATGAATATGCATAACAATATTTTTGAGCTCTTCTTTAGGAACAAAAGCCTCCATTCAAGTGGAGGATGGTAATGTTAGGCTGAGCATAAGATTCCTTTTACCTTACCACCAACCAATCAGAAGAGTCTGCATACAGTGGAAGATAATGAAGATGCTGATACCCTTCCCAAATGATTCTCCACTTAAAAATTTTCATGATCACAAACACAAACAAACAAACAAACAAAACTTTCATGATCAAGCAGAATCTTTGGAGTTGGGACAGGCTTTTGGACAGAAGTCTGCCATCTCCCCAGGTTGCGGTCCTCCTGAATAAAGCAACGTTTCCATTCCTACCAGCACTTGTCTTTTTCGAGTACTGAGCAGCTGAATATGAGTTCAGTAATATGTTCAAAAACCAAACATGACAGTGAATTTGAAGGACTGTGAAGTATGCGACCTCATCCAAGGTAAGGAGCAGCGGCTGCGCTTTGCTGGAGCAGCCGTGAAGAGATACCCCACATCCAAGGTAAGAGAAACCCAAGTAAGATGGTAAGTGTTGCTAGAGGGCATCAGAGGGCAGACACACTGAAACCATAATCACAGAAAACTAGCCAATCTGATCACATGGACCACAGCCTTGTCTAACTCAATGAAACTAAGCCATGTCATGTGGGGCCATCCAAGACAGACGGCTCATGGTGGAGAGGTCTGACAGAATGCGGTCCACTGGAGAAGGAAATGGCAAACCACTTCAGTATTCTTGCCTTGAGATTCCCATGAACAGTATGAAAGGCAAAATGATAGGATACTGAAAGAAGAACTCCCCAGGTCAGTAGGTGCCCAATATGCTACAGGAGATCACTGGAGAAATAACTCCAGGAAGAATGAAGGGATGGAGCCAAAGTAAAAACAATACCCAGTCGTGGATGTGACTGGTGATAGAAGCAAGGTCTGATGCTGTAAAGAGCAATATTGCATAGGAACCTGGAATGTTTAGGTTATGAATATTTTTTAAGCTGACAAAAGAGAGCAGGACCCTGTGGGGCCCTCCTGGTTACAAATTCTTTGTCCCCCATTTCTTGTTTGTATAGGGAATAAGCTTCACTCAGTATCCTTGACCTTCTCTGAATTCCACAGAGCAGATTAAAGTAGTTGTTTATTAGGGGAGGGAAAGAATGCAGAAACTAAGGAGGAATTGACAAGAAACAATAGTACAACCGTAAGGCAGGGTCCTGGCTCCTCCTCGAGAAATATGCGTGCAACTCTGCACTCATGCTCAGGCACAGTCATGTTAGGGGAAACACACTGACTGAAACTGCCCGCCCAGGCCAGGCACCATAGTAACCATTTTCATGAGTTATTATAAGGAACACAGAACTAATAAGCCACCACCAACCGGAAGAGTTCAGAAAAGGTCACAAAGTGAAGTGAAGTCGCTCAGTCGTGTCTGACTCTTTGTGACCCCATGGGCTGTAGCCTACCAGGCTCCTCTGTTCATGGGATTTTCCAGGCAATAGTCCTGGAGTGGATTGCCATTTCCTTCTCCATGGTATCTTCCCAACCCAGGGATCGAACCTGGGTCTCCCACATTGTAGACAGACGCTTTACCGTCTGAGCCACCAGGGAACTCCAAGGAATCACTATATATCCTACCACCTCCCAGAATCCTTTCTGGCATCCATCTTGGCTGAGCAATGCGCGCACCACCAGGAAGGACTCTGAGTCATAATGATTGGCCAAAGAAAACCTGGAAATTAACCCTATCACCATAAAACCTGAGACTGTGAGCCGCGTGACAGAGCGGTTCTGTCCTGGGTTCCTCCTGGGCTCCCTTACCCTACTGCTCTCCACCTAGAGGCCCCTTCCCAATAAAGCCTCCTGCTTTGTCAGCATGTGTGTCTCCTTGGACAATTCATTTCCAAGTGTTAGATAAGAGCCCACTTTCAGATCATAGAAGGGGTTCCCCTTCCTCCAACAGTTGTGTCTGACTCTTGGTGACCCTATGGACTATAGCCTGCCAGGTTCCTGTGTCCGTGGGATTCTCCAGACAAGAATACTGAAGTGGGCTGTCATTTCCTTCTCCAGGGGATCTTCCCAACCCAAGGATCCAACTGGCATCTCCTGTGTCTCCTGCATTGGCAGGTGGGTTCTTTCCCACTGAGCCACCTGGGAAGCCCCAATGAATATACATAACAACATTTTTGAGCTCTTCTTTAGGAACAAAAGCCTCCATTCAAGTGGAGGATGGTAACATTAAGCTGAGCATAAGATTCCTTTTACCTTACCACCAACCAATCAGAAGAAAGTCTGCACACAGTGGAAGATAATGAAGATGTTGATACCCTTCCCAAAAGATTCTCCACTTAAAATTTTTCATGATCACAAACACAAACAAACAAGCAAAAAAACTTTCATGATCAAGCAGAATCTTTGGAGTTGGGACAGGCTTTTGTACAGAAGTCTGCCATTTCCCCAGGTTGTGGTCCTCCTGAATAAAGCAACGTTTCCATTCCTACCAGCATTTGTCTTTTTCGAGTACTAAGCAGCTGAATATGAGTTCAGTAATATGTTCAAAAACCAAACATGACAGTGAATTTGAAGGACTGTGAAGTATGCGACCTCATCCAAGGTAAGGAGCAGCGGCTGCGCTTTGCTGGAGCAGCCGTGAAGAGATACCCCACATCCAAGGTAAGAGAAACCCAAGTAAGATGGTAAGTGTTGCTAGAGGGCATCAGAGGGCAGACACACTGAAACCATAATCACAGAAAACTAGCCAATCTGATCACATGGACCACAGCCTTGTCTAATTCAATGAAACTAAGCCATGTCATGTGGGGCCATCCAAGACAGACGGGTCATGGTGGAGAGGTCTGACAGAATGTGGTCCACTGGAGAAGGGAATGGCAAACCACTTCAGTATTCTTACCTTGAGAACCCCATGAACAGTATGAAAAGGCAAAATGATTGATAGGATACTGAAAGAAGAATTCCCCAGGTCAGTAGGTGCCCAATATGCTACAGGAGATCAGTGGAGAAATAACTCCAGGAAGAATGAAGGGATGGAGCTGAAGCAAAAACAATACCTAGCTGTGGATATGACTGGTGATAGAAGCAAGGTCTGATGCTGTAAAGAGCAATATTGCATAGGAACCTGGAATTTTAGATCCATGAATCAAGGCAAATTGGAAGTGGTAGAACAGGAGATGGCAAGAGTGAACGTCGACATTCTAGGAATCAGTGAACTAAAATGGACTAGAATGGGTGAATTTAACTCAGATGACCATTATACCTACTACTGTGTAGATATAATGGAGTAGCCATCATGGTAAACAGGAGACTCCGAAATGTAGTACTTGCATGCAGTCTCAAAAATGACAGAATGATCTCTGTTCATCTCCAAGGAAAACCATTCAATATCACAGTTATCCAAGTCTATGCCCCAACCAGTAATGCTGAAGAAGCTGAAGTTGAA
>SJYT01070869.1:0-24943 GCA_006410635.1 Cephalophus harveyi | reverse complement strand
GATAGCATATTGAAAAGCAGATACATTACTTTGCCGACTAAGGTCCGTCTAGTCAAGGCTATGGTTTTTCCAGTGGTCATGTATGGATGTGAGAGTTGGACTGTGAAGAAGGCTGAGCGCCAAAGAATTGATGCTTTTGAACTGTGGTGTTGGAGAAGACTCTTGAGTGCCCTTGGACTGCAAGGATATCCAACCAGTCCATTCTAAAGGAGATCAGTCCTGAGTGTTCTCTGGAAGGAATGATGCTAAAGCTGAAACTCCAGTATTTTGGCCACCTCATGTGAAGAGTTGACTCATTGGAAAAGATTCTGATGCTGGGAGGGATTGGGAGCAGGAGGAGAAGGGGACTACAGAGGGCGAGATGGTTGGATGGTATCACCAACTCGATAGGCGTGGATTTGAGTGAACTCCGGGAGTTGGTGATGGACAGGGAAGCCTGGTGTGCTGCTATTCATGGGGTCACAAAGAGTTGGACATGACTCAGTGACTGAACTAAACTGAGGGCCATTTTTTATACGAATGTGGCTTTTATGTTCACATGTAACATTTGGGATTCAGAATGATTACTTCAGATACTCAAGAATAGTTGCTATTAAACCCTGCATGCTCTTTAAAAGATGTCAGGGAGTTATATAATACAATTTTCAAAGACCACCTTGTAACAGGTTTAAAACATAAAAGGTTGGAGTTTAAAGAAATCAGCTCTCAAGTACTCAAGTTAGTCAGTCAGGTAACCAAGGCTCTGGGACAGAAGGTTTATTTGGATGTGGACACTTTATTAAAATCACAAATAGGGTAACTTATGTGTGTCCCTGACTTTTCTTTTGTCCAGATACCCACTCTCATTAGTAATGTATGTTTTCTTAGCCAAAGTTCACATCGCGCTGAACTCTTAAAATCTAAATCCATAAAGAATCATGGTTTTGAAACCTACTTATTACAGGCCTATTGTTGTTTAGTCGCTCAGTCGCGTCCAACTCTTTTGCAACTCTACAGACTATCCTCTGTCAGGCTCCCCTATCCATGGGATTTCCCAGCAAGAATACTACAGTGGGTTGCCATTTCCTTCTTCAGGGGATCTTTCCAACCCAGGGGTTGAAGCTGCGTCTCCTGAATTGGCAGGTGGATTCTTTACCACTGAGCCATCCGGAAAGCCTGTTAATTACACCAAAATTCTCCTGGTCCTTCAGAATTGCAAAACTGAAAATATCTTTGACTCTTTGTCTCTAACTCTTTGGTACATCAAATCCTCCTAAAAAGTATTCCTTTGAAGTACTTTTATTCTTCCCAATTATTTTTAACAGCCTAGTGTCTAGAATTCTACAAACGTAACCTTTCATGGCCAGTTTTCTTCCACATCCAATGCATCATCCTTACAGATTTCAGAAAGAATTCACTTTCTTTAAACTACCTTTGAATCATACCAAACTGTTTTGGTACGCTTTGATATTTCTTTCTTTAAATGAAAACTCTTTGTCTCAGGCTTCAAGATTCTCCATTATTTGTCCTTCATATTGATAAAGACTCATGGAATCACAGAATAAAAGGACCCACATTTGAGTTGCTACCTTTGTTATTAATTACTTCCTGGCCCACAATCTCCACTCCAGCCAAGCAGACCTGCTTATTTTATCCCCAGTGGGGACATTCTTCCACTGCTTTTATCTTTTACAAATGCCATATTAAGAAACTAATCAAAATTCCCTTTTCTCCAGCTTTTTTTCCAGCTAGTTCCACTTATTAGTATCTTCTCTCAATGTTCCCTAAACACATATAAACTCATGTTTCTAAATGTCTATACTAATACTTTGCTTTTACTCATTTTACATGTACTCAGACCATAATCCCTTTCTAGAGTATAAAAAATTCAGTAACTGAAACCAAGTATTCAAATTTCTTATAAACAGTTTTTGCTATAGTATTTTTTATTCAAATTGTAAATGTGCTGTGATGATTTTCCTACTTTTAAGCCATTTATTTATCTTATAAGGTGGTATAGCATGTAATGAGAAAACTTACTGTCAAAGGAATTCATAACAGACTGACTGAGCTCCAGAGCAGTACTTCGCTGGTGAAGTGCTATGGGGATTTACATTTAACTCTCTCTTACTCAGTTTTAACATATATAGTCAAATCATGAGGACACAAAGCTGGGATGCTAAGATGAATTAAATTTAAAAAAATTCCAGAACTTATTGATAAGGCAGATTTAAGCTAAAATTTTTACATTTAAAGGAAACAAAAACAAAGTCTTACTCTTAGAATAATAATTATATTATTAAAAATTATTCAAATAGAAAAGAAAGGAGATGTGGCCTAGAAGCAGCACATATTTTTTTTAATGACTTTTGGATTATAACTTATCTAAGAACTACTTGAGTTATCTATGTCAGTAATGGAACTAAAATTTAAATGTATAGATAAAGGAACTGGTGAGCTATGGCATAAAAGAGAGAGAGAGTTCATTTAACACCAAATATGTTGTGGAAGAGAAATTTGAATTATTTGGATAATTCCCAGTAGCTGACAGAAATTTCAGGGAATAACGTCACTAAATAGAAAAACTGACTAATGGGTGAAACTCTGCCTATGAATTTAAGTCATACAGTCTTCAACTCTCATTAGAAATCCCAATCACAACTAGGAAACTTAGAGCGTATGGAACCACTTTTTGGCAAAGATGTAATAATGGTGTTTTAAGACTCTTTAGTTGGTCGGCCTAAATAACTTTTTAAGACATTGTATTCCTTATTTTGTGATAAAATAGAACATTTATTAAAGTGACTTAACAGTGAAATAGGTTGGAATCAAGATAAGAAAGGTGTAAAGAAAGTTGCTGGTGTATAGATAGGAAATATGATATCTAGTAAAAATAAAATTCTTGTAGGTCATCGCATTAGATAAAGTAACAGTTAACTGATGTTCTTATGATTTATGAGGATTTCTTCCTCTGATGCCATTAGAATTTTAGAGTGCTTTATATCAAATAGAGAAAAGCTTCTAAAAAGATCAGATTTTGAAAAGAAGCCAAAAAAGGCACATCTTATATTAAGTGTAAGCAAATGTCCCAAAAAAGTGCACCACAGTAAAAACATAACTGAAAACAAAAGGGCACAGCAGCATCACTAAATCGCTTACCGTATCAATACTCCCCTGACATTATGAGACAAAATATTAGGAGAAATGAAATGTATTCAATCCAAAGCAATAACTTTCTGAAGCTAATATTCTTTATTAGAATACTCTTTATTGGACTCAAAGAATATTCTTTACTGGACTCATACAAAGCTTTGAATTTAATCCACTAGGATAATTTTTAAGTATTGTTTTCTAAAATTTTCTAAAGTGATAAATTTGGTTTGGGGTGGGGAATCTGTATTTTATCAGAAGGACAGGATACAATGTCCTTGGCCGAGATATTCTTCACAGAAGTAGGCTATTTTTGTACTCTATGATTAGCATATTTAAAGACACACATTCCAGGTGAGCAGCTTGCTCCAAAGTACACTCCATTTTCCTTTGTGGACAAGGCTCTATTGCTTCAGTGCCCTCCTTGATTCTATTTCAATATGCCTCTCAGAAACTAATCCTGAGAAGATTGCTGGAGCGCCCATTGCAGGTAACTTCATGTGAACTTATCCTCTTTTTATGTCAGCTAAACTGACAGTTGTCATGGATAGAGGACAAGTGTGGCACAAATGTCATGGTAGAAGACTGAAAGTATGTAAAAGAATGTAACGGCTGAATTTTACCTAAATAAAACAAAAACAAAAGCAGAAAACACCTCCAAGCTTAACTTGTATATAAAGTAAAATAAAAGAGGGATATAAAACTTTGGAAAGAATAGGATGCTTCATCTATGGTTTTAAAGTCAATCAATAGTAACCATACAAATGAAAGTACGCTAATCTAGTCATCTAATACTTTTGATGTAAACTATGCTAGGCTAACTTCTAATAAAAGAAACTGTGATGATAAATTGACTAGAGAATGTCTCATTTGGAAAGGAGAGGTGAAGGTCACTGGAGGTCCCAGAATTTCTAAACTCCAAATTGCTAATATCCAGACAAACTAGCTTTCCTCCTGAATAGTGCCCAGATGGCAAAGACAGCACAGATATGTGGTCTTAGCTGCTTTTTGACAGGCAACTGTCACCAGGAGGTGACCCCATCAGTCTGAAGACAGGAAAATTACTAAATGATGCAAGAAAGTGCCTTCAGGCCAGTACACTATGGGTCCCTGAGAAACAGGATGGCAGAGCCTTAGAAAAAAATAAATTTTCAGTCGGAGCTTATACAAAGGACGCTGTTATATTTCTTCACAGATAGAAGAAAATAAAAGCAATTTAGCTTCCACAGATATTATATGTAATAAGAGAGGAAATAAATTCCCTTTGAGAAGAAATAAAATATCATATATTAAAGGCCAGGTGAATGCCATCATTTCTTGGTAATAAAATATACACCAAAGTTAGCTCTGATGCTGTTCTTTGAACACAAACCAGTCTGGAATCAATTATTCTAATGTTATGGGGACATTAGCCCTACCACACAACACAAGTCAGAGGGCAGAGAGTAAACAAAGTGATCCAAACTAACACGAGGGTGGAATTTTAATATCAGCCTTTCTTCAACAAAATTGGCAGACACAAGTCCAATTAATTTTCCAAAAAGATAACTCTAGTTGTCAGAAAACAATTATTTTAGCAAAATGATGCAACTGGAAAACATATTGAAGAGTGGAAGGGGGGTCTTTTCTCCACTTTGTCTACCCCCCAAACAAAATGACATAATAAAATACAGAAAATAAAACTACCTTGTAAAAATGATAAAGTATTACATCTTCTTGAAGAAGGAATTTACACTTCTAATATCTATAATCAATTATCTAGTTCACTTGAGTAAAAGCTATTAAATAATTAAATAAATCTCAGTCAATCTACATTTTGCCATTCCCTGTTAGATCTCTCTAATGCTGATAATTAACACATTTTGAACTTGTGCTTTAAAGATGTTCCATCTAAGCACTGGAGGAAACAATACTAAACAACAACATGCAGTAAGCTAACATTAAGCAAAAAATGTAATGAGTTCACATCTGAATTTAAATCTGTGTTTTAAAAGAGTAATATAATATTTTGCTGAAAAAGAGATACACAAGTTCACTAAGAAAAATCCAGATTCAAAAATAGGAGTCAGTTATGAGAAGTCATAATATTGCAACAGGAACACTTTTTCCCCAAAATTAAAGTCTTAAATTATAATGTATAATTCTACATAATTTTTGTTTTTCCTAAAAACTCTGCTCCCTTTAAAGTATCAGTTTTCATTAACATAACCATATCACCACTTCAGTAAGAATGTTTCTAAATTTCTATATCAGACTTCACACCAGTGACTGAATATTGTGTACCTTGTTAAGAGAACATGAAATCATACCTATGGCCTTTATATTTATAATCTGATATTAAGAAATATGAATGCAGCAATAACCTCAAGATTCTCTTCCATATGCCAGCATATGCATGTGAGTTGTCCTGGACATTGATTTGTAACCTGGGTCTCAATTTCTCTATAAACCTGGGGGAGTTAAAAGTAAATGACTCAACAATCAGTACAAGGTAAGATGAGAAGAGTAAAGAAAAGTTATATTTAAGAAATTATTTAAGAATTCATGCCTGTAAGATTGTATACATCAAAGCTTTTGGCCTCAGGTAAAATATATTTCACTTTTAAAACCTATTTTAAGCCTGATATCTACTATCATTTTGTTAGTAATTTATAATTTGTCACTTTAAATTCTAACAAGCAAAGTCATTGTGTAAGGAGAAAAAAAAATAGAAACCAAAATTCAAATCCAAGAGGTCATCAGTGCTATTGCTCATAAAACAAGACAATCCTTAGGGGGAGTGAAGACATATGGACCATTTTAAGTAGGAAAAATATTTCCCATTAAGTAGGAAAAAATAATATACTCTTTAAATTATTCATTTTCCCTTTGTACCTATAAGGCACCCTAGAATTTAAAATATGTATCCAGTATATTGAGGAAGATGACTTCATTAATCTAACATTAATTACCTTAAGACAGGTAAGTTTTAAATGTGTAAGAAGGTGGGGCACACCAGGACCAAGAAGCACCTTCAGCTGCTTAAGGCAAGATAAAGTTTTCAAGTCCAATTTAAGGCAACAGCAGTTTGTTTTCTGTTTTTCTAATCTCTCACGTTGGATTAGTCCATTTCCATTAAGCATGGAAAACCACAGCAGTCATTTAAGGGTAGTATAAAGGGGCAAATAAACTCTGAATACAAGGAAAAGCAAATACGTAAATCCAGAAACTGCAATTTGACACTATTCATGGAGAGTTTGGTGTCTTTTTGCTTCCTACTACCCCCAGAAACACCAGGGGACAGTTTTCCTGCACTATTATTATAGGAGAATGAGAACTAGGCAATGCTTGGGTGGACATGTACTGAAAAGGGTAGAGTCTGTCCTAGGGCGCTAGAAATAAACAGGAATAACACCATGAACCCAAGCTCACATCTGTGCAATTCCCTGGTTTTCTTGGTACTTTTCTTCCCCAAATGCAATGCCTACCTTCCGTGTGGACTGCGGAGACATAGGTCCAATTGTACCGCTTGACTATGTCAAGCATCGCCCTTGCCTGCAAAGTGTCAGAAGGGACCACCCTCAGGAAGTATTTGTACAGAGTTTTGTCACTCAGATCGATGCTGGTGGCAGAGTACGCGATCTGGGGGATGTCAAAGAGCTGCAGCAGGTTCTGTACTTGAATGGCGACGGAGCTGGAGCCGGGGCCGATCACGCCCGCAATGGGCTTCTTAGTCCTGCCTGGGGGGAGGGTCTGACCGTCCGGCAGGCAGCGGTTGAGCCCGTCCCTGTCATCTCGAATGGAAATCAGAGAGTCCCTGATGAACTCAATGCTCTGCTCCAGAGCCACGGAGGAGTGCCAGCAGGAATCCCGGATCTCACTGCCCAGAGTGATGTTGGGCAGGAGGACCGGGTCCGCGTTGATCTTATCCAAAGTGTGGAACATGGCCTCCACCCTTTGGATGCCGTACTGCTCCCTAATCTCCCCACACTTCCTCTCGGGCACCTTCTCGGCCGGAGGCTGGTGGTGGACTGAGAAGAGGGCCCCGATGATGACATCTCCGTCCATTCTGGCCACGGAGCGCTGAGATGAGGCTCCCGCCAGCAACGCGTTCCTGCAGGGACCTCTGGGGAGTTGCCGTACTGCTCCCTAATCTCCCCACACTTCCTCTCGGGCACCTTCTCGGCCGGAGGCTGGTGGTGGACTGAGAAGAGGGCCCCGATGATGACATCTCCGTCCATTCTGGCCACGGAGCGCTGAGATGAGGCTCCCGCCAGCAACGCGTTCCTGCAGGGACCTCTGGAGAGTAGGCTCATCTCCAAAAAGATAGTTGGGAAGAAAACCAAGAGGAACCGGACCATCGTGCTGAAGGCGCCGTCCAGCCCGCCAGCCGCGTGCCCGCGCTGGTCCAGCCAGCCGGCTCTGCGTGCTCACAGCGTGGACCTGACGCCTGCCTCTCGCCGCTCGGTCCAGTCTGCCAATACCAATCGTCCGAAGACTCCGGCGTCTGCACCCCCTCCTCCTTCCCCTCCGCCTCCTCCTCCTGTTCCTCCACGACCACCTTCACGCCTTGGCGGCTTAGGCTCATCTCCAAAAAGATAGTTGGGAAGAAAACCAAGAGGAACCGGACCATCGTGCTGAAGGCGCCGTCCAGCCCGCAGCCGCGTGCCCGCGCTGGTCCAGCCAGCCGGCTCTGCGTGCTCACAGCGTGGACCCGACGCCTGCCTCTCGCCGCTCGGTCCAGTCTGCCAATACCAATCGTCCGAAGACCCCGGCGTCTGCACCCCCTCCTCCTTCCCCTCCGCCTCCTCCTCCTGTTCCTCCACGACCACCTTCACGCCTTGGCGGTGTCTCTAGAGGAATTCGAGTCCCCTTTCTTCACTGGTGCATCAGGGTAAACTGACCGAGGGTGCAGTGGGGGTCGTGGTGGCTGTGATGAGCTGGACGCTGCAGACAAAAGAAGAAAATCAAAGTTCCCTTATCACAGGACCTGTGTCAAAGCTCTACGGTCAGTGCTGGTTTATTAATTGCCCGGCCCATTCCATGATAGGGGCTGGAAGGACATCATAATATCGGCTGGAGGGGCAGCTTGAGAGACAGCTCTGGTCAAGGAGGAAGGTGGTCGTTCTGCCCCCAGTGTTCGCCCCTGTCGCGCGTCCTGCGAGGCTGAGCCCCGCCGACCCGCCCTCTCCTGCACCTTCAGGTCTCTTCCAGGTCCCCAAACACTCTCACGCTTACAGACTCCAGGGGGAGGAGGGAAGCGGAAGAAGGAGGAGCTAGGGCTTCCGACCTTAGAGAACTTTCCAGGTTTGAAAAGATCAACTTTTTTCCCCCAGAAGAAATTTGGAAACTCTTTCATTATGAAGGTGGAAGCGCTACTTCCAAATAAACTCAAACCAGGAGTCCACCTCTTACTTTAACTTCGAGGGGCTGAAGAGATCCTAACATACTACCCAAATAGTAAATATAAATTTGCCAGTTTGAGGAAATCCATATTAGTTACTAAGGCAACGCCTGGTAAAGTCTCCACATGTCGAATTTTGGTACATCGCCCCCATCCCCCCGAAGTCATCTTACTGTAGACTTTGGGGGAGGGGGAGAAGGGTACAGGTCGGGTAACTAGTTTCCTGCGACCCATGAGGGAGGGAGGGAGGGAATGGAGCGGTCCCTGCACTTCCCTACATCAGGACCTTTGGCTTTGCCTAGTTGCTGGAAAGGGAACCGAGGGGAGCTTCCGGGTTGCTCCCGCGGCGGCAGCTAAGCCTGCAGCCTTCAGAACCCTGGACAGTGCTTGGTCCAGCTGCCGAGACAATCTCCCGCAGAGCCGGTTGCTGACCAGCGAGTTGCAATTCTTTAACCCCCACCCCCACCTCTGCCAACCCTCGACTTCTCTCTTTCGACCCCCCTCCCTGCGTTCTTTACACACACACACACACACACACACACACCCCTCCGCGCTTCCCCTACACCCCTCCATCCTCATTCTCCTCGCCTCGGAGCTAGTGCTCCTGAAGGTATATTCAAACCCTACCGCTCCGGGGACAGAGGCGCCAAATCTCAGCCGCCTGCGGGGCTGAAGTTGGCTCTCTCTCTCTCGTCCCTCTCCGGCTCCCTTTTTCAAGGTGAGAGTCGGACGAGAAAGGAGCTAAGGGAGCAGGCAGGCAGAAAGCAGCACACAGAAGGTGAGGCAGGCAAAAGAAGAAAGCCAGCCCAGGCATCCGTAGGTCCCGAGGCTTCCCGGGGAGGCAGGACCAGAAGAGATAAATAATCGAGGATGCCTCTGGGACGAGAAGAAAAATCCCATAGATTGGGACTTTTTCTCTGCCATAGTGGGTGGGTTTGCCCGCCGCGAGGTGTCTGCTCACCTGGGTCTGCTTGAAGAATTTGGACTTGAGACGTACCTGAGTCCGGGTAGACAGCGCTATGGTCCCCGGGCCAGAGCACCGCGGCCACGCGCGGTTCGCAGACGCCTCAGCTCTAATCCAGACGGTGCAAGGATGCGATCTGGGCTGTACACTAGTGCCCTCTTTCTTCTGCACTATTTTACCGCAAGGAAAAAAGAGGAGGGGGGAGGGGAAAAAAAAAAAAAAAACAGGTCACCCAAGGCTTGTCTCTTATTTCATGCATAAAAACCAGTCATTTAATGGAGGAGTGAAGGATAAAATCCAGGAATAAGTGGAGAATATTAATTCCTTTACTACCAGAGGGTTCTTAAAGAAGCTGCCAGAAATATGAACAGTCAGATTTGGCAAAAGGAGTGGGGAACCGCTTAGACTGCTTTACAGTGGCTCTTCCTTTTATGCATTTCAGGGACCCAAGCACAGTTTATCTCCTTGGAAGTAAAACCCCTACTGAGGAACATAGAGTAAATGCACGTGAAGACATCTAGAGAGGCTCTGCTGGTAGGTTGCAAAGGAAAGGGGGAAGAGGCTGCAGGGGGATGGGAGAAGGGGAGGGAAAGGTACCCACATGATGAATCAAGGTAAGTCAGATGAAGAGAGGCCAAGCTTGGCTGCATTTTCCAGGTCAATATGTAACTAAATGGAGAATGCGAGTCAGGTCACATAAAAACACTTCTCCAGATTCCTCTCAGGCTGCTGTCACCCTCCCGGCAGGTCTACAGTGTTGCTTCTTACTGTGTGAAAAGTGGAAGTTAAACCACATTCCTCTGGGAACATGTTGGCTGAGCAGAATGTGTCCCAGCTTCTTCAGAGGAGAAAGACAAGTGACAGTGTGCCTTCCCTCTCTTGCTCAAAGCTTTCAATCTGTGTCACGTGCAGAGAACAGAGATCAGCATATGTGGGTCCCTTTATAATCGCCTTGCTCATGTCAGGCTGGAGGTGACAAGCCACATGAGGCAGTTTAAAAACTCTTTTTAGCATCTTCCATGAAACAGGCAGGACAGGAAATGCTTCCAGTCAGCAGAGAAGCTCTCTTTTGTTCTGGATCTGTTTGTTTGTTTGTTTTCCAAGTCTCAGATTTTTCTAGATTTTTCTTAAGTAACTTAAAGAGTATAGAATTTTTTTCTTTTTCCACAAATAATGACTGGAACCACGTATACACCCTTTAGCTCTAAATGATCTCAGTTCTGGAAGCAAATATGTTTCCTCAAGGAAAATAAGAAGTAAGTTTCTGTCTCACATATAGACTAAAATGGTTCTCTACTGGGACCCTTAGGAAGATGTCAACATTAAGAGCAAGCCACAGGTGTTCATAATATCTCAGAATATTCTATTTCCTCTATTAGTCATTTAATCTCCATTTTAGATAAGGCTATTCTAGTAAAGCCTAAACATGATTTTCCTGGGATATTTCATAGATACAGTGAATGTACAAAGATTTCAGTGCATATAAACCATTAACTATGATTTGCAGAATTAGAGAAAGCAGTGTCTCTGAAGTCCATATTTAGCTTAAATATGTGATTCTCAAAGGTATATATTTTTAATATATCACATTGATATAGGTTAGAAAAGATTCTGCTGCTGAAGGAATAATTAAACATTCAGACTTATTTGTTCTCAATAGAGTCCAAGTAAAAACCACACGTTCTGTTTGGCTAAAACAAGACATCTTAAAGAAAACAACTTATTGAGTCCTAACTTAGAATGTTTCTACATAGGCATGAACTATGTATGATAGATGTTAAAGAAATTTTTAACTTCAAATGTGTCAATTTGAAATTATCAATTAAATGTATTGTTAATTATTTAAGACCAAGTTTTAGAAGGTATAAAGACAAAAATAAGTCAAGAAGAAGGTACAAGAAAGTAGAAGATAAGATGATCTAACTATGCTCCGTATCCAAATACGCTTAATCTCTGGAAATTAAGACTTTACCAAGGAAGACATGATGTAACACATGTGGAGACATGTAAGAGAAGGTTCTATTACTAGAACTGAAGAGAATGACTAAAACAATGAATTACACACAAACTAACAAATATAGGTCAATAGCTAATCTATTAGAGAATGTCAAGAGCACATGAGTCCAGAAATACAGTCAATATGAGTATTTATTCAGTGCTGGTAAGGTTCTATCTTATATTCAGCATGTAATTTGTATCATAGCAGGGCAAAAAGTGCTAGGAGCAACTTGGTTTGAAAAATCCGTTTAATAAAAAATATAGTGGACATTAAGCAGAAGAATAGCCAACATGTTATCTTAAGACAATGATTTAAATGTGCTGCTATAACAATTCAGACAACAAAATGATCATTATTCTTATATGGTAATAAAACAGATATTATCAAAAACAAAACTGTGATCACTTTCCTTAGGAACATGTGCACAATTTTCACTGCCCTTCATCATAAAGGACATCATAAAGGAACTGGTCTAGACAATAAATGAGCAAAAGGATGTAAAACTTTCCACATGAAATCAGTTAAAAACTCATACTCTTCAAATGAGAAAGATAAGAGGTGAGCAAGAACAAGGCTTAAAGAAAGAAAGCAAAAGAAAGGAAGAGATAAGCCAGGCACATATTCCAAGTTTGACTGTATATGCTAATGGGTATTTTAGAAAGTAAAGTTTATAGAGTTATTAGAATATAAAACTGAAATATACACAAGAGATAATAAACTCATTACTGAAGAGATAGTACTGACTGAAAACAGAAATAGGATCAAAGAAGTTCTTTGTAGAAAATTTATTTGTGGATTATTGATATGTAATATATTACTAAGGGAGTAAACAGATGTTCAAGGTAGATCTATGTTGTGGGAGCGATTATCATGATTTTTGATAAAATACCATGCTCTGTGGACAACTGATTTAATCTAGTAAGGTATTTCTTATATTCTTATATTTAATTCATGGGTTCAGCAAGATAATTTAAGCCCCAGTTAGAATTTTCAGCTTATTTATACTATTTATTTATCCATGTTGCTTAAATCAAAGGGGAAATTGCCATATCTTCATTTACCTCATGCTCTGTTCCAAAACACTAAAATTGTAAAATAAAATCTCTTCCTTTCAGAAATTCAAAACACTTTATACAACACAGTTGATTAAAAAAGTAATCAAAATATTTGAAAGAACTAAAATAGGTTGAATTTATCATATATATTCAAGTGTTTCATTAACCTGATAACTTAGGCTATAACCATTTGTGCAAAGATAGAACCAAATGTGTCAGCTTCCATAAGCAATAAGAACTCATCAATGGACCAATGTGCATGGACTGGGAAACACACATTTGTTCTGCCACCATTGTCCAAACACTTGTTTTTAAAGTACTAAAACACAGTTGATGAGAATAAGGCAAACAATTATTTTGGAAGAACAATGAGGGCCACAATTACTGTCTGTTTTATTCCCCTCTGTATTCCCAGTGTCTAAAACAATACAGACATCTGGTTCATGATAGGTGTTAAAATATTAGTTGAATAAATAAGTGGATACATTCTCCCTGAATACTAAAAATATCATCTCACTTTAATGACTTTTCTTAAGATTAAAGGCAGGCAGTTTACTGACATTTCTAATTTATTCTTCATATAATGTAGACAGAGTATTTTGCTACTGTTTCTCAAAAAGTAACCAGCCTAATTAGTATTAAATCATTTAGAAGCACACTTATACTACAAACTTTATTACATATGAAGTATTAAAATTTGTTCCCAATGTAAAGAAACCATTTTTATTACTGTATTGCATGTTAATCAATATCAAATAAAACTTAGACATTTTATAAATGTAAAAAGAAGATACATGAATGGAAAATAAACCTTATCTAATATTATGCTTATATCAGAACCATCTCATGAGATACATAAAATAGGCATGTTATCCTAGTCTTAACAGATGGAAAAATTGAGGCACCAAGAATCTGTTTCTTGCTGAGCTTGGTGATCAGATTAGGAGCATTGTCTCATGACACTATCCTTATTCCAAATTCACAGGTTTATAAAAACTGACTATATGAATTGAGCTAAGTGTTACTTTTTTTCATTTTTCTTTAAGTTTTGAACTGAGACTCTTCTCACAAAACACTTAAGTAATAAAATAAATTTGAATTCCTTTCCTTTGGGCCTTTCATCTGTTGAGGGCATAACATTACAGGTGATTGTTCTATTTGCTTAAAATAGCCATCTTTTATAACAGTTCTAATAACAGCAGTAACCTACTTGCACAGTCTCACAGTCAACTCTGAACAATTAAGCAAGAAAAGCATCTAAATTTTCAGACCCAGTAAAAAACTTTTATTGGAAAAGGCTTTCTCTTACTACAGTTTCACCAACACAATAAAATTATTATTCCCATTTTAACTCATCAGAAAAGGGTTTCTCTTGCTACAGTTTCACCAATACAATAAATTAAATTATTATTCCTGTTTTAACAGCAATATATTGTACTCCCATCTCACTGTAACAAAAACTACACAGTTGCTATCCATCCAGCAGATCATCAAAATATTGATCTATCTAAAACATAGCATTTATCATTTCAATCACATGATTCAAAAACTTATAGTATTGCCCAGTTGCCAACAGAACAATGTTTTAAATCCTTAATAATAATGTCTAAAGGCCATTGACCGGGGAAGAGATTCTCAGAAGCAAAGATGGAGACAATTCATACCCAGTTTTTCCCTTCCCTAAGTCCGAAGAGAAAGAGACTCTGGCTCAAATATGCCCAAAGGGTTATCAGAATAATAAAGGCAAGATACATTTTAAAGTTCCCTAGATAATTCTGGTTTGACCCTTAGTTAAAAGCCACTGATAAAATTTCATCCCATTCTCCTACTCACACTTTTTCTAACCAAACAAGCCTTGCATTTCCCCATGCCTCAGTTCATGCTTCTTGCATGCCTACGTGTTAAGTTGCTTCAGTCATATCTAACTCTTTGAAACCCTGTGGACTGTGGCCTGCCAGACTCCTATCTCCATGGGATTCTCCAGGCAAGAATGCTGAGGTGGGTTGCCATGCCCTCCTCCAGGGGATCTTCCCCACCCAGGGATTGAACCTGCATTCTTATGTCTACCTGCATTGGTAGGCGGGTTCGTTACCACTAGTGCCACCTAGGAGGCTTTCATGCCTATTACATCACACACACAAAAATATTCACTCACTTTTCATTTCTTTTATATGTATTGCCCTTCTCAAAATTTATGTCAAATGCAACTTATCCATGAAAGCTTCCAGTTCTATGAGAAATTATAAAACAGTGCTTACTTGGCAATTTTATGTCAAATAATATTACTGATTTTTTTTTTTAATCTGCACATCATCTGGTCTCATTCACAACTGCTGTGGTCACTTTCAAAATAGTGACTTGATCCAGCTCTAGTGAAGCTAAAAATATTTTTGAATAGTTATGAAAGTTCTTAATAAATAGCAATATATTATTTTTGAAATCATTCATCATAGTATAATCATCTTTGCATACAGACAATTTTCTGGAAGTAGAAAATTGTCATGAAAATTCTTAATAATAGTAATCAAAATCCTTGAAGGAAGAGAACTGTATCTGCTTAAACCTGAACCTCCAGAACCTGAAAAAAAGGTAGGTGTGGGTCTGCAGTGGCTTGCCATGGGGATGGAGGCACTGGCAGCAGCCTTCTTGGAAGGGGCCCCTTGGTGTAAGTCCTCTTGGAGTTTGTCATGAACACTATCATAGAGCCCATNAGTAATCAAAATCCTTGAAGGAAGAGAACTGTATCTGCTTAGACCTGAACCTCCAGAACCTGAAAAAAAGGTAGGTGTGGGTCTGCAGTGGCTTGCCATGGGGATGGAGGCAGCTGGCAGCAGCCTTCTTGGAAGGGGCCCCTTGGTGTAAGTCCTCTTGGAGTTTGTCATGAACACTATCATAGAGCCCATAGAACTCACCCATCAGCAGACAATTGAATTAAAGTTTTATTGAGCACAGCCCTGCCCACCAGAGTAAGAACTGGTTTTTCCCACCACCAGTCCCTCCCATCAGGAAGCTTACCCAAGCTCTTAGTCTCCTCCATCAGTGGGCAGACAGAAGAAGCAAGAAGAACCACAAACTCACAGCAGCTAGAACAAAAACCACAGTACAGAAAGCTAACCATTATCTTTATTACCTCCACCATAGTTTGGCCCCAAGATGACTATGCCAAAGCCTTTGACTGTGTGGATCACAATAAACTGTGGGAAATTCTTCAAGAGACAGGAATACCAGACCACCAGACCTGCCTCTTGAGAAACCTATATGCAGGTCAGGAAGCAACAGTTAGAACTGGACGTGCATGTTGATGTATGGCAAAACCAAGATGACTATGCCAAAGCCTTTGACTGTGTGGATCACAATAAACTGTGGGAAATTCTTCAAGAGACAGGAATACCAGACCACCAGACCTGCCTCTTGAGAAACCTATATGCAGGTCAGAAAGCAACAGTTAGAACTGGACGTGCATGTTGATGTATGGCAAAACCTATACAATATTGTATATAAAAAAAAAAAAGAAAATTTGGCTCAGCTTCAAAAAAGAAAAAAGAAAAGAACTGGACATGGAACAACAGGCTGCTTTCAAATAGGAAAAGGAGTACATCAAGGCTGTATATTGTCACCCTGCTTATTTAACTTATATGCAGAGTACATCATGATTGGACATGGAACAACATACTGGTTTCAAATAGGAAAAGGACTGTACGTCAAAGCTGTATATTGTCACCCTGCTTATTTAACTTATATGCAGAGTACATCATGAGAAACGCTGGGCTGGGAGAAGCGCAAGCTGGAATCAAGATTGCTGGGAGAAATCTCAAAAACCTCAGATCTGCAGATGACACCACCCTTATGGCAGAAAGTGAAAAGGAACTAAAAAGCCTCTTGATGAAAGTGAAATGGAGAGTGAAAAAGTTGGCTTAAAGCTCAACATTCAGAAAACAAAGATCATGGCATCCTGTCCCATCACTTCATGAGAAATAGATGGAGAAACAGTGGAAACAGTGTCAGACTTTATTTTGGGGAGACTCCAAAATCACTGCAGATGGTGACTGCAGCCATGAAATTAAAAGACGCTTACTCCTTGGAAGAAAAGTTATGACCAACCTAGATAGCATATTGAAAAGCAGAGACATTACTTTGCCAACAAAGGTCCGTCTAGTCAAGGCTATGGTTTTTCCTGTAGTCATGTATCTGTCTCTTATACACATCTAGATGTGTATAAGAGACAGCCGCGAGGTGTTACACAAGCTGGAATCAAGATTGCCAGGAGAAATATCAATAACCTCAGATATGCAGATGGCACCACCCTTATGGCAGAAAGTGAAGAGGAACTAAAGAGCCTCTTGATGAAAGTGAAAGAGGGGAGTGAAAAAGTTGGGTCTGCTCTCACCACTTCATGGCAGATAGATGGGGAAACAGTGGAAACAGTGTCAGACTTTATTTTGGGGAGACTCCAAAATCACTGCAGATGGTGACTGCAGCCATGAAATTAAAAGACGCTTACTCCTTGGAAGAAAAGTTATGACCAACCTAGATAGCATATTGAAAAGCAGAGACATTACTTTGCCAACAAAGGTCCGTCTAGTCAAGGCTATGGTTTTTCCTGTAGTCATGTATGGATGTGAGAGTTGGACTGTGAAGAAAGCTGAGCACCGAAGAATTGATGCTTTTGAACTGTGGTGTTGGAGAAGACTCTTGAGAGTCCCTTGGACTGCAAGGAGATCCAATCAGTCCATTCTGAAGGAGATCAACCCTGGGTGTTCTTTGGAGGGAATGATGCTAAAGCTGAAGCTCCAGTACTTTGGCCACCTCATGCGAAGAGTTGACTCATTGGAAAAGACTCTGATGCTGGGAGGGATTGGGGGCAGGAGGAAAAAGGAACAACAGAAGATGAGATGGCTGGATGGCATCACCGACTCAATGGACATGAGTTTGAGTGAACTCTGGGAGTTGGTGATGGACAAGGAGCCCTAGCATGCTGAGATTCACGGGATTGCAAAGAGTTGGACAAGACTGAGCAAGTGAACTGAACTGAACTGAAATAGCAGGGAGGGAACACAGCTCCACCCATCAACAGAAAATTGGATTAAAGATTTACTGAATATGGCCCCACCCATCATGACAAGACCCAGTTTCCCCCTCCATCAGTCTCTCTCATCAGGAAGCTTCCATAAGCCTCTTATCCTTCTGTATCAGAGGGCATACAGACTAAAAACCACAATCACAGAAAACTAACCAATCTAATCACATAGACCCCAACCTTGTGGTCAATGAAACTACGAGCCAACCCACCAAAGACACAGGGGTCATGGTGGAGAGTTCTGACAAAATGTGGTCCATTTGAGAAAGGAATGGCAAAACCACTTAAGTATTCATGCCTTGAGAACCCCATGAAGAGTATGAAAAAGCAAAAGGATAAGACACTGAAAGATGAACTTCCCAGGTTGGTAGGTGCCCAATATGCTACAGGAGATCAGTGGAGAAATAACTCCAGAAAGAATGAAGTGATGGGGCCAAAGCAAAAACAACACCCAGTTGTGGATAGACTGGTGATGGAAGCAAAGTCTGATGCTGTAAAGAGCAATATGGCATAGGAATCTGGAATGTTAGGTCCATGAATCATGGCAAATAGGAAGTGGTCAAACAGGAGATGGCAAGAGTGAATGTTGACATTCTAGGAATCACTGAACTAAAATGGACTGGAATAGGTGAATTTAACTCAGATGACCATTATATCTACTACTGTGGGCAAGAATCCCTTAGAAGAAATGGAGTAGCCATCATTGTCAACAAAAGAGTCCGAAATGCAGTATTTGGATACAATCTCAAAAACGACAGAATGATCTCTGTTCATTTCCAAGGCAAACCATTCAATATTACAGTAATCCAAGTCTACGCCCCAACCAGTAACTCTGAAGAAGCTGAAGTTGAACGGTTCAATGAAGACCTACAAGACCTTTTAGAACTAACACCCAAGAAAGATGTCCTTTTCATTACAGGGGACTGGAATGCAAAACAGGAAGTCAAGAAACACCTGGAGTAACAGGCAAATTTGGCCTTGGGGTACAGAATGAAGCAGGGCAAAGGCCAAGAGAGTTTTGCCAAGAGAACGCACTAGTCATAGCAAACACCCTCTTCCAACAATACAAGGGAAGACTCTACACATGACATCACTGGATGGTCAACACCGAAATCGGATTGATTGTATTCTTGGCTGCCAAAGTTGCAGAAGCTCTATACAGTCAGCATTAACAAGACCGGGAGCTGACTGTGGCTCAGATCATGAACCCCTTATTGCCAAATTCAGACTTCAATTGAAGAAAGTAGGGGAAATCACTAGACCATTCATGTATAACCTAAATCAAATCCCTTAACGATTATACTGTAGAAGTGAGAAATAGATTTAAGGGACTAGATCTGATAGATAGAGTGCCTGATGAACTATGGACAGAGGTTCATGACATTGTACAGGAGACAGGGATCAAGATCTTCCCCAACCAAAAGAAATGCAAAAAAGCAAAATGGCTTTCTGAGGAGGCCTTACAAAGAGCTGTGAAGAGAAGAGAAGCGAAAAGCAAAGGAGAAAAGGAAAGATATACCCATTTGAATGCAGAGTTCTAAAGAATAGCAAGGAGAGATAAGAAAGCCTTCCTCAGCAATCAATACAAAGAAACAGAGGAAAACAATAGAATTGGAAAGACTAGAGATTTCTTCAAGAAAATTAGAGATACCAAGGGAACATTTCATGCAAAGATGGGCTCGATAAAGGACAGAAATGGTATGGACCTAACAGAAGCAGAAGACATTAAGAATACACAGAAGGATTCTACAAAAAAGATCTTGATAGCCCATATAATCACGATGATGTGATCACTTACCTTGAGCAAGACATCCTGGAATGTGAAGTCAAGGGGGCCTTAGAAAGAATCACTATGAACAAAGCTAGTGGAGGTGATGGAATTCCAGTTGAGCTATTTCAAATCCTGAAAGATGACACTGTGAAAGTGCTGCACTCAATATGCCAGCAACTTTGGAAAACTCAGCAGTGGCCACAGGACTGGAAAAGGTCAATTTTCATTCCAATCCCAAAGAATGGCAATGCCAAAGAATGCTCAAACTTCCATATAATTGTACTCATCTCACACGCTAGCAAAGTAATGCTCAAAATTCTTCAAACCAGGCTTCAGCAAAACGTGAACCAGAACTTCCAGATGTTCAAGCTGGTTTTAGAAAAGGCAGAGGAACCAGAGATCAAATTGCCAACATCTGCTGACTAATCAAAAAAGCAAGAGAGTTCCAGAAAAATATCTCTTTCTGCTTTATTGACTATGCCAAAGCCTTTGACTGTGTGGATCACAATAAACTGTGAAAAATTCTGAAAGAGATGGGAATACCAGACCACCTGACCTGCCTCTTGAGAAACTTATATGCAGGTCAGGAAGCAACAGTTAGAACTGGACATGGATCAACAGACTGGTTCCAAATCGGGAAAGGAGTACATCAAGGCTACATATTGTCACCCTGCTTATTTAACTTATATGCAGAGTACATCATGAGAAATGTTGGCCTGAATGAAGCACAAGCTGGAATCAAAACTGTAAGGAGAAATATCAATAACCTCAGATAGGCAGATGACACCACCCTTATGGCAGAAAGGGAAGAAGAACTAAAGAGCCTCTTGATGAAAGTGAAAGAGAAGAGTGAAAAAGCTACTTAAAGCTCAGCATTCAGAAAACGAAGATCATGGCATCTGGTCCCATCACCTCATGGGAAATAGATGGGGAAACAGTGACAGACTTTATTTTGGGCAGTTCCAAATCACTGCAGATGGTGACTGCAGCCATGAAATTAAAAGACGCTTACTCCTTGGAAGGAATGTTATGAGCAACCTAGACAGCATATTACAAAGCAGAGACATTACTTTACCAACAAAGTTCTGTCTCATCAAGGCTATGGTTTTCCATTAGTCATGTACAGTTGTGAGAGTTGGACTATAAAGAAAGCTGAATGCCAAAGAATTGATGCTTTGAACTGTGGTATCTGAGAAGACTCTTGAGAGTCCCTTGGGTTGCAAGGAGATTCAATTAGTCCATCCTAAAGGAAATCAGTCCTGAATATTCATTGGAAGGACTGAAGTTGAAGCTGAAACTTCAATACCTTTGCCACCTGATGCAAAGAGCTGGCTCATTGGAAAAGCCCCTTATGTTGGGAAAGACTGAAGGCAGGAAAAGGGGATGACAGAGGATGAGATGGTTGGATGGCATTACCAACTCAATGGACACGAGTCTGGGTAATCTCCAGGAATTGGTTATGGACAGGGAGGCCTGGCATGATGCAGTCCATGGGGTCGACTGAGTGACTGAATCAGGATGAAAAAAATGAAAAAGCAGAAAGTTATGTCTCAGATGAAGGGAAAGATAACCCCCCAGAAAAACAACAAAATGAAGTGGAGACACGCAACCTTCCAAAAAAGAATTCAGAATAATGATAGTGAAGATGATACAGTATCTCCTGAAAACAATGGAGAAGATGCAAGAAATGTTTACCAAAGAACTAGAAGAACTAAAAATACAAATAAAGATACACTAGAAGGAATCATTTGCAGGTAACTGCTCTTCTAGACAAAATGATAGAAATCACTGCCACAAAACAGAATATAGAAAAAGAAAATAATGAAAAAAAAATGAAGACAGCCTAAGAGATCTATGGACAACATTAAATTCACCAACACTTGTATTTTAGGGATCGCAGAATGAGATGAGAGAGAGAAAAGTTTTGAGAAAATATTTAAAGAGATAATGGCTGAAAACTTCCCTTACATGTGAAAGGAAATATTCAAGTCCAAGAAGCACACAAAGTCCCAGGCAGAATAAACCCAAGGATGAACACACAGAGACACATAATAATTAAATTGACAAAAATTAAAGATGAATATAAAATATTAAAAGCAAAAAGGGAAAAATGACAACTTACAAAGGAACTCCCATAAGGTTATCAGTTGACTTCTCAACAGAAACTCTACAGACCAGTAGAGAATGGCATGATATATTTAAAGTGGTGAAAGAAAAGAACCAAAACCAAAAGTATTCTACCCAGCAAGATCCTCCTTCACATTTGATGGAGAAATCAAAAGCTTTCCAAACAAGCAAAAGTTAAGAGAATTCAGCACCACCAAACAGCTTTACAACAAATGCTAATGGAACTCCTCTAAGCAGGAAACACATAGAAGGAAAAGACCAACACAAAATAAACTCAAAATAATTTAAAAAATGGTAATAGGATTATACATATTGACAATTACCTTAAATGCAAATGGATATGAACCAAAAGACATAGACTCGCTGAGCAGTTGAAAATATGTGCATATATGTGCTTTCACTTACCACATCATTCTACTTAACCACCCAAATTGCATTTAACTATTTTAATTTATAGATTAGTCAGGTTTCCATCATGGTTTGCAATTGTAATGATTTTTTATTTTTGTCTGGCTATTGATTGTGACAACTGATAAATATCTTTTACTATTGTGATTTTTGCTTAATAAAATAATTGTATCATGACTAGTCAACAAGAAATAACAGAATTTTATATCACTAAAACTACCATTTAATAGGAAAACCTGTAATCACTTTTCAAAATTCAGATGCATATAAGAATGATTTTGGAATTTTTTGAAAAATACAATTGACCAGGTATTGCTTTTTTTTCTCCAAAGCTCCAAATGTGTTTCCAGTAGGCAGTCATGTTTAAAAATTAACTGGACTATATGATGATCTCTTAATTTTATCTAGTTTCTTTCACTTTTTCTATTTCATTCAGTTCTCCCATTTCATTTTGTTTATATTTTCCAATTTCTCCATTTTTTTTTTTTTTTCCTTCTCCAGGGGATCTTCCTGACCCAGGGATCGAACCCAGGTCTCCCACATTGCAGGCAGATGCTTTAACCTCTGAGTCACTGAACTGAAATAGCAGGGAGGGAGCACAGCTCCACCCATCAACAGAAAATTGGATTCAAGATTTACTGAATATGGCCCCACCCATCATGACAAGACCCAGTTTCCCCCTCCATCAGTCTCTCTCATCAGGAAGGTTCCATAAGCCTCTTATCCTTTTGTATCAGAGGGCACACAGACTAAAAACCACAATCACAGAAAACTAACCAATCTAATCACATGGACCCCAACCTTGTGGTCAATGAAACTATGAACCAACCCACCAAAGACAGAGGGGTCATGGTGGAGAGTTCTGACAAAATGTGGTCCACTTGAGAATGGAATGGCAAACTACTTAAGTATTCATGCCTTGAGAACCTCATGAAGAGTATGAAAAAGCAAAAGGATAAGACACTGAAAGATGAACTTCCCAGGTTGGTAAGTGCCCAATATGCTATGGGAGACCAGTGGAGAAATAACTCCAGAAAGAATGAAGGGATGGGGCCAAAGCAAAAACAACACCCAATTGTGGATAGACTGGTGATGGAAGCAAGGTCCGATGCTATAAAGAGCAATATTGCATAGGAACCTGGAATGTTAGGTCCATGAATCAAGGCAAATTGGAAGTGGTCAAACAGGAGATGGCAAGAGTGAATGTTGACATTCTAGGAATCACTGAACTAAAATGGACTGGAATAGGTGAATTTAACTCAGATGACCATTATATCTACTACTGTGGGCAAGAATCCCTTAGAAGAAATGGAGTAGCCATCATAGTCAACAAAAGAGTCCGAGATGCAGTACTTGGATACAATCTCAAAAATGACAGAATGATCTCTGTTCATTTCCAAGGCAAACCATTCAATATCACAGTAATCCAAGTCTACGCTCCAACCAGTAACTCTGAAGAAGCTGAAGTTGAATGGTTCTATGAAGACCTACAAGACCTTTTAGAACTAACACCCAAGAAAGATGTCCTTTTCATTACAGGGGACTGGAATGCAAAAATAGGAAGTCAAGAAACACCTGGAGTAACAGGCAAATTTGGCCTTGGGGTACAGAATGAAGCAGGGCAAAGGCCAAGAGAGTTTTGCCAAGAGAACACACTAGTCATAGCAAACACCCTCTTCCAACAACACAAGAGAAGACTCTACACATGACATCACCGGATGGTCAACACTGAAATCAGATTGATTATACTCTTGGCTGCCAAAGTTGTAGAAGCTCTATACAGTCAGCAAAAACAAGACCGGGAACTGACTGTGGCTCAGATCATGAACTCCTAATTGCCAAATTCAGACTTAAATTGAAGAAAGTAAGAGAAACAACTAGACCATTCAGGCATGACCTAAATCAAATCCCTTAACGATTATACTGTAGAAGTGAGAAATAGATTTAAGGGACTAGATCTGATAGATAGAGTGCCTGATGAACTATGGATGGAGGTTCATGACATTGTACAGGAGACGGGGATCAAGATCATCCCCAAGCAAAAGAAATGCAAAAAGCAAAGTGGTTTTCTGAGGAGGCCTTACAAAGAGCTGTGAAAAGAAGAGAAGCGAAAAGCAAAGGAGAAAAGGAAAGATATACCCACTTGAATGCAGAGTTCTAAAGAATAGCAAGGAGAGATAAGAAAGCCTTCCTCAGCAATCAACGCAAAGAAACAGAGGAAAACAATAGAATGGGAAAGACTAGAGATTTCTTCAAGAAAATTAGAGATACCAAGGGAACATTTCATGCAAAGATGGGCTTGATAAAGGACAGAAATGTTATGGACCTAACAGAAGCAGAAGATATTAAGAAGAGGTGGCAAGAATACACAGAATTCTACAAAAAAAAGATCTTCATGACCCATGTAATTATGAAGATGTGATCACTTACCTTGAGCAAGACATCCTGGAATGTGAAGTCAAGAGGCCCTTAGGAAGAATCACTATGAACAAAGCTAGTGGAGGTGATGGAATTCCAGTTGAGCTGTTTCAAATCCTGAAACATGACGCTGTGAAAGTGCTGCACTCAATATGCCAGCAAATTTGGAAAACTCAGCAGTGGCCACAGGACTGGAAAAGGTCAGTTTTCATTCCAATTCCCAAGAAAGGCAATGCCAAAGAATGCTCCAATTATCTGTGAAAGTGCTGCACTCAATATGCCAGCAAATTTGGAAAACTCAGCAGTGGCCACAGGACTGGAAAAGGTCAATTTTCATTCCAATCCCAAAGAATGGCAATGCCAAAGAATGCTCAAACTTCCATATAATTGCACTCATCTCACACGCTAGTAAAGTAATGCTCAAAATTCTCCAAGCCAGGCTTCAGCAATAGGTGAACCAGAACTTCCAGATGTTCAAGATGGTTTTAGAAAAGGCAGAGGAACCAGAGATCAAATTGCCAACATCTGCTGACTCATCAAAAAAGCAAGAGCATTCCAGAAAAACATCTATTTCTGCTTTATTGACTATGCCAAAGCCTTTGACTGTGTGGA
>SJYT01070863.1:252188-286215 GCA_006410635.1 Cephalophus harveyi | reverse complement strand
ATCATGGCATCCGGTCCCATCACTTCATGGGAAATAGATGGGGAAACAGTGGAAACAGTGTCAGACTTTATTTTTTTGGGCTCCAAAATCACTGCAGATGGTGACTGCAGCCATGAAATTAAAAGACGCTTACTCCTTGGAAGAAAAGTTATGACCAACCTAGATAGTATATTCAAAAGCAGAGACATTACTTTGCCGACTAAGGTCCGTCTAGTCAAGGCTATGGTTTTTCCTGTGGTCATGTATGGATGTGAGAGTTGGACTGTGAAGAAGGCTGAGCGCCGAAGAATTGATGCTTTTGAACTGTGGTGTTGGAGAAGACTCTTGAGAGTCCCTTGGACTGCAAGGAGATCTAACCAGTCCATTCTGAAGGAGATCAGCCCTGGGATTTCTTTGGAAGGAATGATGCTAAAGCTGAAACTCCAGTACTTTGGCCACCTCATGCGAAGAGTTTACTCATTGGAAAAGACTCTGATGCTGGGAGGGATCGGCGGCAGGAGAAGAAGGGGACGACCGAGGATGAGATGGCTGGATGGCATCACGGACTCGATGGACGTGAGTCTGAGTCAACTCCGGGAGATGGTAATGAACAGGGAGGCCTGGCGTGCTGCGATTCATGGGGTCGCAAAGAGTTGGACAGGACTGAGCAACTGAACTGAACTTCCTTTGGCTTAATCCTTTCCCCACCTCTAACTATCACACCCTAACCAAGCTGTTATCTGAAATGTTATCAGCAGGATATATTGTCATTCACAGATTCATAATTGAATTATAGCAGTTTGCATATCATGATTACTCAAAGTCAGGTAAGAAGTTTCTGGAACACCTTACAAAATACCAAGTGACAGGAGCCCTACCCTGAAGCACTTAGAATTGAGGTATCTAGGTCAGATAAAAACTGGAGTGGGTAACAAGTAAAGTAGAGTTGCAGAAAAGGAGATGAACATTAGAAAGATGTACAAAAGAGATGACTAGATATGTAAATGACAGCTACCTTTTTGGTGAGTAATATAAAAACAAAGCATGAAAATAAACATATATACTTAAAAAAACAATGGTCCCAGAAGCTGACATAAAAGTAAAAACTATGAAATGAAGCAGAAGATCAAGCTTGATTCCAAACTATGCAGAGCCCCAATGAGAACAAAATCACTGAACTCACTTCAGAAAAAAACTAAATGAAAGAAGCTCGTCACAAAGCAGAGAGACATCTTATTTATGGGAGGGGAAAATAGCACACCTGACAGAGATTTAGATAAAATTTTAATGTAAAAATTTACAAGGTGAAAATTCACAGTTCCAAATAGATTTTAAATTGCTTTTACCTCATTGTAATATAATGTTACATAACTTTTTGTTGTTCACATTTCATAGATTGTGGTAACTATCTAAAGTAGCAAGGAAACATTAATGAAATAAAAATCATTGTGAGATTTTGTGTATTTTTTGTCTCTCAAATGTTCAAAATTTCTTGGCATTTTGAAGACACTCTCATTTGAATTTTGTTTTTAAATTATTTTAAAATAATTGTTGTACATCAGATTGTACATATTTTAGCTTAGTCAGCTGGGCTTTTATTCTGTTTTACAGATGACAATTTCAGACTTTGGCATTTCATTTCTTTCTTTTTTAATTTCAATTATACCACACTGAAGTTGGCAGGAAAACCAAGGAGATGGTTTATAAACACAGATAAAGTGCCATAGAGTAAATAACACACTATGAGAACACCCAGATTTACTGTTGAAATCCAGGGTAAGCTTGTGAAAGCTGGTTGGCTCCACAATGGCGCTCCTCTCCTGAACTGAAGGCTTGCTTGGCTCCGTGTGTCTAAGGTGGGGCTGCAAGGGCGTGGGTCAGGTAGGACCAGGACCCTCCCCTGGGCTGGGAAAATTGCTCATTAGTCATTACACAGAGAGTCTGAGCCAAGCTGAAACAGACTTCCTAGGGGGAAGACTTTCTCAATTTGGCCTCTGGAGATGAGGACTGCTGCCCTCCTGACTGCCCTGTCTGGGATTTCCCAAAGGACAGTCACTTTTTTCTGTGGGGTGAGGAATGGCTTTCCTGACAAGTCTCCTCTGGACACTGCAGAGACCTGCCAAAGACAGGTCATTTCTGCTCAGCGCCTTAGGAACCAGTGCTCTGGCTCCTGTAGGAAAGTCTCAAAATCTCTCATGACATCTAGGCGAGAGTTGAACAATTATCTAACACCTAAAATCATCCAACATAAAGGAGACCCAAAAGATCACTGTCATAGGTTGAATTTTATCCCCTCCAAATTCATACGTTGAAGTCCTAACTTCAAGTATACCTTAGAACGGGATGTTATATAGACAGAGGGTTTTAACAAAACAAAACAAAACCTTTTATCTTGATTACGAGATAAAGCGAGGTCACTAGAGCAAGCTCTACTCCAGTAGGACTAGTATCTTCATAAAACGGAGAAGTTTGCACACAGAGACACACATAGAAGGGGAGAGGATGTGAAGAGACAGGGAGAAGAGGCCAACCACAAGCCTGGAAGAGACCCTTTCCTTAAGGAACCAACCCAGCCAACACCTTGAACCAGACTGCCAGCCTCCAGGACTACGAGAACTGTGAGAGAATGTATTTTCATTGTGTAAACTGCCTAGTCTGTGGTTCACTGTTATAGCAGCCCTAGAAGAACAATTCAACAATTCAATCACTAAATTTCATAAAAAGATCATCTAACTGTCTTGATTCTAGCTGAGGAACCCGAGGCAGATGGACAGAAAAAGAACTGCTTTTGTACCACAGTCTGTCTGACCCACAGTGCCAGGCCTGACACCCAATTCAGTGTGCATAACCTCCCCAGATGAGCAACCCCCTGCCACCATCAGAAGGTCATTGAAGGGTCACATTTAAGGGATCAGTAGAGGTCACACTGAAGAACCCACGCTCACTCAGCAACTCTGCACCATGATGGGGGCTAAGTGTGGACAGACCCAAATCTCCACAAAAGGTGGATACTCTGAGCTTTCAGCACTTCATTAGCCTTCCTGAGGTGAAGCACCCACAGCAAACGCCCTTTGAGGGTCTTCCTGAAATAATGGAGCTGCAGGGGAAGGTTTAAGATAAATGTGCCTAATGGTTTATTTTCATACCCCTATTTCAGATCCCTGACTCTAGGGCCCGGGACTAACCTTCCAACAGCATAACATAAGCAATCTTTTTCCATCCTCTCCAACTCAGTATCGGAAGCCATGGAGGAAGCTTGTTCCAGGGATCTAGAGAATGAATGACCCAGAAGAAGCTGCCCCAAAGGATGACGAAATCTCACAAGCAACACCTGTCTGCAACTTCACACAGTCTCAAAGGTGGCCAGGTCAGAGGTCTATAAGGGCAAACAAGTGTTACATCTTGGTGTGTTCGCTGCCCTGGCCTGCCATGTGCTGCACTTTGTATAGTCTTTTTGTCTAGTTAATTGGCGAGAAATTTCTTAGAAGTGACATATTTGAACTGGGAAGTAACGGAAGTTTTTACATGATTACTATCTACTTCTTTCTATAATACAAGGGGAATTTTAAGCTGGGGTTTGAATTCAAGAAGAATATAAGCTCAAGTTTAGAATTCAGGGAGTTCATGAACTCCCTGATGAGGGGGAAAAAAAAAAATCACATCTTTATTTTCACAAACTTCTAACTAACCTTTAGCGTTTCCTTCTTTTTAAATGTAGGCAATAAAGCAGTGGTATTAGCTATATCTGTAACTGAAATAGAAGTCATTAATATAATCATAGACACAATTGTTAAGAATGTCAAATTTTCATTCATGCTCATCACAGCTTTGAAATATTGGTAGTTAATATACCTATCATTTGGTATTACTGAATATTATTTTATACATTCATTTAAAAAGGCAAATAATTATATTTTCTTTGATAATTGCATTTCAGTATAATTCATTTTAAGAAATCCTATATGTTTTATTTATGAATTTATAAACATCATCCTGGAGAAGGCAATGGCATCCCACTCCAGTACTCTTGCCTGGAAAATCCCATGGGCGGAGGAGCCTAGTAGGCTGCAGTCCATGGGGTCGCTAAGAGTCGGACACAACTGAGCGACTTCACTTTCACTTTTCACTTTCATGCATTGGAGAAGGAAATGGCAACCCACTCCAGTGTTCTTGCCTGGAGAATCCCAGGGACGGGGGAGCCTGGTGGGCTGCCGTCTGTGGGGTCACACAGAATCGGACACGACTGAAGTGACTTAGCAGCAGTAGCAGTAAACATCATCCTAAGAAAGTTGTATACTTACCAAACTCCCAGATCACGGCACAAATAAAGGTTAGGATCCCCAACTGTGGCAACAAGCAGTCACTGGGAAAAGCTGATCAGAACTGTGAACGTTCCAGCCTATCACTTTTAATCAGAAAAAAATTAGAAAGATCCTCAATAAGCTCCTGAATCATAGGAAGCTGATTAAGAATGCAGATAACTGCACTCTATCCCCAGAGAGTTGAGTCCAGGTGGCCCTGGGTGAATTTGTTTGTTTTCTAAAAGAGATTTTGAAGCAGGTGGTATAAGGCCCCACTTTGAAAAACCCAGATGTTGATATTCTGCTAATCTAACCATTTTATATTAACATTTAATACCTATCCTGGATTATTTCTTTTCCATCCCTGGCTTCTAAATCCATGATTAAGTAGCATAAGCAAAAAAAGAAAAAAAATTTTTTTTACTTTACTTTTGTCAGCAAAAAATAATTTTAAAAGTATTTTCACAAGTAACCAGTTTAGAATAGCATTTATGCTTCAGCACATTTTAAAGATAGAGGCAAGCAATGTCAAAAAGAGAAAAGTTAAGAGAGGTGTGCAGAGGTCAGGGACCTAAAAAGGATTAATATTTTTTCTGAGCATGATGTACTTTGTTGATGTTAAAGATGAAGGAACCAAAGGCTCTAATGCTTGCAGGCTTGTCCAGCTCTTTGAAAGTTTGCTTTTGCACATACCTCTGCCTCTCTTGAGTTCTGTGATTCATCTTGTGTTCACATTGACAGCTGACCGACATTTTGCCAAGAAGTTGACACAATTTGCAAAGCAGTAATTGACATCTCCTGGAGAGGTACATAGCCCTTAAGGTAAGGAGGCTTTAGTTAGCGGCCCTGTAAACTCAGCTCAAGTGTTTCAAGTAAACAGACTAATTACAACAGCACTGGAAGGACCAGCATGTTTGCTCTGGGAGTGGAGCAAGCATTGTTTTCTCAAAGCTACTGCAGGACCTTGGAGGCCTCTTAGCTCAGCAGCTACTATAGTATGAAGTATCAGAAATTACAAAATAAGTTTTAAATAAATGATTTGTAGAGTATGTATCCTTTTCTAATCATTAAGTCATGTCCAACTCTTTGCGACCCCGTGGACTATAGCCCGCAGGGCTCCTCTGTCCATGGGATTCTCCAGTCAATAACTAGAGTGGGTTGCCATGCCCTTCTCCAGGAGATGTTCCCAACCCAGGGGTCGAACCCGGGTCTCCTGCATCTTTTGCATTGGTAGGTGGGTTCTTTACCACTGTGCCACCTGAGAAGCCCTTATCTTTTTACCCTGGCCCGTTTTAATTGCATATCATTGTATCTGGAACAAAAAGGCATCCAACTATTAAGAAATTTAAATTGTAAGAGTTTTCCCAACTTTATTGGTAGCTTTGTGCTGTGCTGTGTTGTGCTGTGATTAGTCACTCATCTTATCCAACTCTTTGCGACCCCATGGACTGTAGCTCACAATGCTCCTCTGTCCATGGGGATTCTCCAGGCAAGAATACTGGAGTAGGTTATTGGTAGTTTTACTATAGGCCTTATTAGAGCCTACCTTGTACTCTCTCATCCAGGACTGAAAGCCCCTGGAGGACAGGAATATCGTTTCAGAGCTGTCCTGGTTCAGAGCTTTCCTGATTTAACATTAGAGACCCTTCCACAGCAGGAGCTTAGATGCAGGGACTCAAGGAGCTTACCTGGGGTCTGTCCTCCTGGCCCAGGACTGGGGCCTGGGTTGGAGTCTTGTCTCTGCCACTTACCAGCTGTTATGACCTCACTGTAGGCTAGTGAGTTACTAGATATTTCCAAACCTCAATTTCTTTGTCTGTGTAAAGGAGATAATAAGAGCCTCTTTCTCTCAGATTGTTGTGGGAATCACAAGAGATGAGGTATGTGAAGCAATTAAGACAGAACCTGAGAAGTGCTCAGGAGCTGTCGGCTACTGTTATTTTCAACCAAAAGCTTGGACAAAACATAAAAATGATGCTACTGTGAAATCCTGAACTAGGAAAACCTCAGATAATGGCAATCAACAATCTAAGTATTAGAACTCCATCACAGCAGCTTTTAGCCAGTGACCATGCATCAGAATCACCTAGGGAGCTTTCTCAACATTCTAATAAGCCAGAGTTCCCAGGAAGCTATGAGAAACCCTTCTTTTGAACACTTATCTTTTTGTGGTAATGACCCTGAAGCAGTATTTCTGGGCAGATGGTGCTGAGGGAGTCTGGGATCTATAAGGCCTCTGGGAGTCACAGGGCACCTGGCTGCTGATGGAGTCTCTTAAGAACAGTTAATAACTTGCTGCTCATTTACAGAAGAGTTCATGTCAGCATGTCTTTTCAATTGGTCTTTTATATTTCAGTATATTTATTTTCTTTTCAGATTCACAGTGACAAGCAAGAGGTAAGTCACAGAATTCCCCTGTAAAAAACGATTTAAAAACTCTGCATTCAATTGTCACTCAAAAATGGTTACAATGGAAACTTTTATGTCATATATGTATATATTTTGCTACAATTTTTAAAAATTAATAATATTATATACCAAAACCCAATATACTTTAAATGGGTACATTATATGATATGTGAATTATATCTCAATAAAGCTGTTTTTTTAATGTCTATTCAAAATATGGAATTTTTTTCAATCTACCTTGCATGAAAGAGGCCCCAACAAATGTCTTTGTCCTCAGTAGCTAGAACTCATAACTAAATTCCTCTATGCATGTTCTCGGTCAAAGCAAAGCTTTCGGTCACTTGGGACTCATGGATTTTCCTTGGAAAATGCTAACTTACATCATCTAAGAAGAAGAAAAAGGAGGAAAAAAAGGAGGAGGAAAAAAAACAATAAAAATAAATACGTAATTATAAGGTGTTTTTTGCTGTCTAACTCAGTAATCCTATGTTTATCATTAGGACATAGCGCAATAGTTCAATTCTGATGTTGTTGTTCTCCAGTCTCCCTTTTCCCCTTAATCTTGCTTTCTATTCCCTGGAAAAAATAAGATTCTTTCTTGGGATGCTCTTGGGAAGGACAGTCACTGCATCAACTCCTCACTGCAGCTTACCCTTTCCTCAGACACACAGATTGCTCTTCTTATCTGCATCCAATAAAGTCACATGAAGGTGTGAAGGGTTATAAAAAACTACAGTGAGAAAAAAAAAAAAAAAAAAAACCCACAAAACTACAGTGAATTAACCTTCCCAGAGATGCTTCTCTTTGAAAAGTTTAGCTCGTTTACTAAAAGGGATGACTGTCTGGGGGCTGTATATATCCAAGGTAATTTTGATCAGATGGTCTTTTCCATCCATCTCAGATATAACCACAGTACACTGGGTCTATGCTGGAGGCTGTCACCATCTGCCTTTCCCTTGGAATTAGAATCTTCCATTTCAGGTGGATGCCACTGAGATGAATGATACAGTTGGCCTTACCTTCAGACTCAGTCTGCTTGACCAGGTTATTTAGAAAATTCCTTTCACTGGAGAAACAGCACAGGCATTTATAGTGCATGTGTCCACATCCTTCACTGTTTATGAGTAGTGATGGAAGATTTAAAAGGTTCTTTTTAATTTATTTATTTGGCTGCACAGGGTCTTAGATGTGGCACATAGGATCCAGTTCCCGGACCAGGGATCAAACTCAGGCCCCTGCATTGGGAACACAGAGTCTTAGCCACTGGAGCAGGGAATTCCCAGATTGAAAGTTTTCTAAATGCATTGCACTGAGAAAGTACCACTTTAGTGTTTTAAAGGTGAAGAGATTTAGCTATGGTCAACTGGTCAACTAATGGCCAATAGAGCTGGAAATTTAAACACCCAGTTATTCAAATCCTCAAATCACTGCCTGGGCTTTAATCTCCTCATTTGTTTGCTATTGTTGAGATGCCAAGAAAAGGATTTTATAACTTTCAAGGTCCTTCCTAGATCCATGACACTATTTTACAGCAGGGAGTCTCATCAAGATAGTGACAAATTAGCCAGCTTTGCCCCACCTAAGGATGAAAGGATGATTCAGGGTCATTCTGTCTTTTTATCTAGGGTAGTGGGGATAACTATCCCTCTTCTGAATACAATATTAGATATACAAATGCACTGATTAGAATCTGTGATCATCATAGAAAAATATCCAAGGAGTGACCCAAATATATGTAGTCTTATATAATGATGTCACTGTACAGTGGTAGATTGAGATGTCTATGCAGCAGGGTTGTCAACAACCTGTGAGGTCAGCTGAGAAGAGGCATTATAGTCAGATTTCCTTTCCTTCAGCAACTCTCTTAGTGGTCTCATTTGTATCAGGGGAACAGGAGCCACGTTCTCCATTTGCTCCTTGAGAAACAGCACAGGCTTTGGGATCAGCCCACCCTCCCTTGTTTCCTTTAAAGTCAGAACCCTTACTTGAAATAGCCCAGATCTCCCCTATGGTCATGTTTCACTCATATTTATCTTCTGCATGTCCCCAGTAGTGCCTCCACCTCATCCTGTCTTTATTTGGCGTCCCTCTACCCTCTCCACAGATCCCACTGTACTTTGTGCCTCCCTGTTTCTCCTTTGGGAAGTAGTTACTGTTGTGTGTGTGTGTGCTCAGTTGCTCAGTTGTGTCAGACTCTTTGCAACCCCATGGACTGTAGCCCACCAGTTTTATCTGTCCATGGGATTACCCTGGCAAGAATACTATAGGGGTTCCTGTTTTCCTCCTTCAAGGGATCTTCCCCACCCAGGGATCTAACCCGCATCTCCCGTGGCTCCTGCATTGGCAGGTGGATTCTTTGCACTGAGTCACCTGGGAAGCCAGTTACCATTATTATCCTCATTTTACAGAGGAGGAAACTGAGGCACATTGGATGTTGACTTCAAACAGTAGTGGAGATTTTGAAGGGGAAGAATGTGTGATGAAGCTGTAGAGAGCAAGAACTACTGAAGGAAGCTGACCCAGAGAGTAGGAAAGAGGAAGACACTCTCCTCTCCTTGCCTTTCCTCCTCCATTTTGCCCAGGGACCTGGATGGAAGTCAGGATCCTTGGAATGACTCGGTCAATCAGTTCATCATTGACATAACATCTTTTATGATGTGACCCAGCTTAAATGAGGACTAGGGAATTTGCTACTGATTCCACACTTCTTTGCACCATTAAAGGATTGCAGAGGCTGCTTTGGGCACACTTATTATGAAGACAGACCTATATGGTGCTCAGTTCTGTGTGTGAACCAAGTCACTCAGTTGTGTCTGACTCTTCGTGACCCCATGGACTGCAGCCCACTGGGCACCTCTGTCCATGGGATTTTTCAGGCAAGATATACTGGAGTAGGTTGCTATTTCTTTTTCCAGGGGATCTTCCCAACCCAGGGATTGAAACCCACGTTTCCTGTGTCTTCTGTATTGCAGGCAGATTCTTTACCCGCTGAGCCATCTAGGTTGTCTGCTTCCTTTCAATATTCCCAGAGATATAAGAAGCATAGCAGCTCCTGGGTGACATTTTCCCAAAGAAACTCCTATAAAATATAGATTTGTAAATTAAAGAAAAAACCCACCATATCTGATTTGTATCTGAAGCCAAAATTATACCTGATCTGTGGACCTTTGGCATTCAATTCACATGTATAATTTTCACTTATAAAATTCTGGTGATGATCAGACTAACAGATGAATTTAGCTTCTTTATTTGTATCACCTTTGTTTCAGTACTGACCCAAACACTTTCAAAATGTGTAGACAGTACTAGTTACTTAAATTTCCTGGGCCTCAGTTTTCTTATGTACAATGAGGATAAAAACAGTTTCTGCTTCTCAGTTGGAAAAATTAAATGAGTTTATACATATATGTATGTATATATATATGTGTGTGTGTATATATATATATATATAAACTGCCTAGCCTATACTAACATTCAAATATTACTATTATTATATCATGTATTAAACATACATTTATTGAGTAGCTTAGTACCGTCCAGTGCTATGTCAAGCCTTAGGGATCCACAGATGAGTATTTCCCTTCTCAAACCTTCCAAGCTTAAAATTTTTTTCAGATGATTTACTAAGATATAAACAGTGCTGCCAGATAACAGGAATTAGAAGTAGATAAGACAGATAAGGTCAAGGGAAGAAGAAGAAGGGGCAAACAGGGGGCAGGAAAACTTCCTTGAAGGGTCACATACTTACTAAGGGTGGGCCACCTTTTTGGCTCTGACTTCCCTGCAGCCGACAGGAAGCTGCAAAGTTGAACAAGAGGAGATTTCCGACCTCAGGGAGCTCTGAGTCTAGTTGAGGAAACAGATGTGTAAACAAACAATTACAGTGCAATGTGATGAATGCAAAAGTGGAAGTTCTCTGGCAGGCTTTGCAGAGGAAATGATATTTGAGATTGGCTTTCAAGGATGGAGAGGGTTACAGAGAATAGCCAGGAAAGGGAACAGCATGGACAAAGCCTGGAGCCTTGAAGAGCACCGCTGTCAGCTTGGAAAACAGCATAAAATTTTTTAGAGTCTCATCAGAGAAGTTCTAGAAGGCATTCAGGTGCTCAATACTTTTTTTTTTTCCATGAGATGATGACAGGGCTCATAATAAGTGTTCCACGGCAGCAAGAACAATAAACACAGCTTCAAAGAAATCAGAGTGAAGTTAAAAAATCAGGCAAAATGCCAAAGAATGAAAGAAACCCTAAAACTCTACCCCTCTATTTGTCCACTAAGATTTGGCTTTCCTCAGTAATCTGTAGGGAAAGAGAGGGTTTTATGCTTAGATATAAATATTGAGTAATTCACAGTCATCTAAAAACGGCATCAGAAAAAGAAAACTAATAGGATGGAATTTTGGAACTGTGTCAGATTATTAGAAATTATAAAATCCCACTCATTTTAATTAAAAAGAAAAGAAGCATAAGCAATTAAAAAAGAATAGCTGGATAGTGGTGAAGCTGAATTGACACTAAAGTTTTTCCTACTTTCACTTTGAGTCTCTTTCTAGTTGACCACTTGGTTTCTGCCAATTCAGTGGCAGGGTTTTGAAATCTGATATAATTCTTCAAAAATTAAGGAGCAACACATAAAGAGACAGGATAGAGTAACTGAGGAACTAATTCAAATACCAAGGTCAAGAATATCTTTTGCAATATGTGAGAGGTTATTAAATATATGAACAATTCTATAGAGGAGTTATGTATTTGAAAGGGGAGGGAATTACAATTAAGTACATTACAGTATTTTCAAAAATCTTTTAGCTTGACATAAATGTTTCCTTATATCTACAGCTGCCCAATTCGAGAATAATTTATTTTCAAAGAACAATGACTGAAACTTGACAGAAGTTTCCTTTCTACACATTGCCATGCCATTGACTGCACTGGCTTAAACTGTGTCTTCACAGAAATCCTTTATCTTCCCAGCTAATGAATGATCTTTTAATACTGAATCCTAACTCTGCATAGTGAGCTGGTTCCATCTGGCTCTCAGTCAGGTCATCTATGAACATATGTTTAAGAGCACTGAGACAGTTCCACATTCAAAGAAACTCTTTGTTGAAATCTTTTAAGTGAAGTAAAGATAAATAATTACTCCCCTATTGTATTATTTTGGAAGTTCTGTTTACGTATTCTGCATTCTATTGTTCTGCTTTAAAAGGGATCACCTGTTTCTTTTTCAAAACCCACTGGATTTTCCTGGTGTGAATGGTTTGCACATATTCACTTTTGTAGCGTGGCCAGCGATTTCGATTTTATAGGACCTGCTTTGCCAGGTCCAGAGCCTGCTTGCCAGACGAGCTTATCAGGGGCACAAAAGCCCTTCCCAGCCAGGACAGGGATCAGTATGCTCATCATGGTATATGCCGCCCCTGGAGGCTCAGTTGGCAAAGAATCTGCCTACAATGTGGGAGACCTGGACTCAATCCCTGGGTTGGGAAGATCCCTGGCTTGGTATGGCCAGTGCCAAACTAGTATCTAACTGGAAAAGCACTCAGAGGAATTCTGGTAAATGAACTGAAAGATTAATGATCAGGACCAGAGTAACACAGGTCAGGATGGGATGTGTATCTCTGGTAACTCCAAACCTCCTTCTCAGTTGTGGGGCCTGTTCTTTCTCTCCCCCAATGAGATATCAATTACACATTGCCCAACCACTGTCCAAAGCCTCCAATTTTACTTTTCACCCTTATGAACGTCAAACACTCTACATTATTATTAGCAGTATACTGCATAGTATAAAAGGTCATTCCTATTATCTCCCCAAATCCACAAAACAAGCAAGGATTATCACCAGGACCCACACACAAGAAAGCCAGGAGGAGGAAGCCTGAAGGACCTGGCCATTAACACACAGTGAAGTAGCAGTGGGGTTCCCATCTTCACAGCCCTTCACCCTGTTTCACAGAGTTCTTGTTCTACAAAAGTAGCCCTTATTCTCAACCCTACTTTCATTCCACATTAAAATATCCGTAGCTTAGCTACGTCATTCAGGAGACTCCTAAGATAAGGAGGTAAAGCTTAGTTTCAAATCCAGTCTCTGCCACATACCCAATTGCCTAACCTCTCTGAATTTCAGGGGTCTAATGTATATACTGGGTTCATATACAATTTCTTGTTACAATTAGTATATACTCTTTCACCATCTCTGCAACTTAAACATTTCAAAACAAATATAAATAAATAAGTGGCAGTTCACTTAAATGACACGTGTAAAGTACTTGGCAGAGAGTAGGTCCCAAAATGTTTGTTCTACCCTGAGCAGTTCAATTAACTTGTTTTCAAGGCTGATGAGTTTTGCTGTGACACATTTCTTGTATGAAAGTGTCCACAACTGAGTGAGTTTCTAGTTGGTGGAGTGTGTGAAAAATAAGCTCACTGGCATTTCCTCTTACCCTGTCCTCTCTGCTGGGCAGAGGGTTGGCCTAGGGGACTGCAGGCTTCCCTGCCTGCTGGGAAGAGTGCACTGGGGTTGGATCGATTTCTGGGCAAAATAATGAAGTAGGAGAGTTTCCCTTTCCTGTTCTTTCACTCTCCTCTCTGATTACTTTCTTACATTTGGGTTTTTCCTCTTCACCCACTCCATCTTTCCAAGATCCTGTATTTTAGCATTCCCCTCAAAAAACTAATAATTACACGTCTGTCTTTTTTAAGGTTAACTATTCCACTGCATTAAATATCCCACGTACCAAATATATATATTTCGTTCCTATCCTTTAGTGCCCAGTGGGCAACTAACTATATACACTGAATCTAGGGTTTAGTATTGCAACTATTGTGTATGTATACACACACAGCCATAAATAATTTTTATAACTAATGATTATAGGTACAGAGCTTCAAGACATTCTCTCTTAGAAGGAATAGATGCTTCTACTGCAAGAATATTCAACAGCTTTGATTTGTCATGGGTAATTATCCTGGTCTCTCCACACTGGAATGGCAGCCAGGAAGTTGTATTTTCTGTGTCCTAGGGCCAGGATTTTTACCAATACTTCCATGGCATTATGACTTTCATTAACCAACAAGGCCTCTCATCTTTCAGAGAACACAGGGATGCATAAACAAACATGCCAGTGAGTATGTGTACACAAGAACACACATACACTGACCCTGAAATAAGACTTCCTCTTTCCTCTGATTGAAATGTATTTCCCCAAAGTGGAAAAGTCAGAGAAGGGAAAGTACTTTTTTTTCCATTTGGTTGTTTTCAGTGATTGTCAGTTAAACCTTAACTTTGATGAATAATGCAATGCTATATCTAGTTCTACCTAAACATCATATGTCTAAACTTTGTAGATGTACATTTTTACACACATATGACCTGAGGAGAACCTATTCAGATCTAAAAAGAATTGGATCATTCTTTATGATTGTTAAATATAGAGGAACTGAATCCAAATCTGTGAACTCTCCAAATCTATGCTGTCCAAAACGATAGCTACTACTCACAAGCAGCTACTGACCATCTGTCTGAGTAAATACAAAATACATACTCTAAGCATCTAAATACACAGTGGGTTTTGGAGATTTAATATGAAAAAAGCATATATAATACAATCTTTATGTGAATTACATGTGGAAATTATAATCTTTAGAATCAGTTCAGTTCAGTTCAGTCGCTCAGTCGTGTCCGACTCTTTGCGACCCCATGAATTGCAGCACGCCAGGCCTCCCTGTCCATCACCAACTCCAGGAGTTCACTCAGACTCGCATCCATCAAGTCCGTGATGCCATCCAGCCATCTCGCCCTCGGTCGTCCCCTTCTCCTCCTGCCCCCAATCCCTCCCACCATCAGAGTCTTTTCCAATAAGTCAACTCTTCGCATGAAGTGGCCAAAGTACTGGAGTTTCAGCTTTAGCATCATTCCTTCCAAAGAAATCCCAGGGTTGATCTCCTTCAGAATGGACTGGTTGGATTTTGCTTTTTCCATGATCCAGCGGATGTTGGCAATTTGATCTCTGGTTTCTCTGCCTTTCTAAAACCAGCTTGAACATCAGGAAGTTCACGGTTCACATATTGCTGAAGCCTGGCTTGGAGAATTTTGAGCATTACTTTACTAGCGTGTTGGGTAAAGTGGTATTAAAATTAATTTTCACTTGTTTCCTTTTCTTTCTTAATGCCTGTATAGCTTAAACCTGTAGGTTGCATTATACATGTATTGGGCAGCACTAGTCTAGACGTTAACTCAGTTATAAAAAAAGGAATGTTTTCTTACTCTAGAGTATATGAGCTAGCTGAGCAATAATCTCCAGTGGCCATGTAACATCTGACATACCTTACATTTATATGCCTATTTGTTCATTATCTCTCTCTCTTTCCCCACTGGAAAATAAAGTTCATATGAAAGCTCAGTTGGTAAAGAATCCATCTGCAATGAAGGAGACCCTAGTTCAATTCCTGGGTTGGGAAGATGCACTGGAGAAGGGATAGGCTACCCACTCCAGTGTTCTTGGGCTTCCCTTGAGGCTCAGCTGGGAAAGAATCCACCTGCAATGCAGGAGACCCTAGTTCAATCCCTGGGTTGGGAAGATCCCGTGAAGAAAGGAAAGGCTACCCACTCCAGTATTCTGGCCTGGAGAATTCCAAGGACTGTATAGTCCATGGGGTCACAGACTCGGACATGACTGAGTGATTTTCACTTTCAAATAAAATTTTATGGACTGTTAACCCTCAGTGGGTAAAATAACTGAAAATTCAAAATGCATCTGCCCTCCTCCTTTATGAGCAAAGCTTTGCAGGAAGTCTTTTCAGCTTTTGTCCTTTGAGATGCGTGGGTATCCTGCATGTGGATGCATGCCTGTTGCAGTTGCCTGAATGGTGGCATGATGGAGTCTGACAACTGTCAACTTCTGGGAAAAACTGTCCCCTCTCACAGAGTGTCTAAGAAATCCTGGGGCCTACCCCTGGAGACTGTAATTCAGTTTTGTTTTTTTTTTTTATAGCCACCAGGTGGCTGGTGGTGGTTTAGGCGCTAAGTCATGTCTGATTCTTGCAATCCCATGGTCTGTAGCCTGCCAGGCTCCTCTGTCCATGGGATTTCCCAGGCGCAAATACTGGTGTAATTCAGTTTTGGCTTATGGCTTTCGCATTGTCCCCTTCTTTCCTCCTTTCTTCCGATGCTTAAGCAAAAACCCTCCAAGTTATTCTTGACTCTTCCTCTCTTGTTCTCCACTTGTAGTTCATTAGCACATCCTATTGGCTCTTCCTTCAAAATCCAAACTCTGCCACTGCCACTGGTCCAAGTCACCTGCATCTAAATGAATGGAAGTCAGATCATAGAGCTCCTCTCTTTAAAAGCATCCAATGTCTCCACTGCAGTCAAAGCAAAGCCAAAGTTCTTAAAATGACTGAAAGGCTTATCTTACTCCCAGATTCTCAGATCTCAGTCCCCTAATGTTCTCCCTTTGGCCCACTGTGCTCAAGCCTTACTAGTCTCCAAGTTCCACACAGCCCAGGCACACTCGCTGCCTTGTGCTTCTGTTTCTGTTGCTTGGAATAACTTTTGTCCAAATCTTTGCCTGGCTGTTTCTTCATTTCTCTCGTCTCTGTTCACATTGCACGTCTTCTTTGACCACCTATGTAAAATGCCATCCTCTTCCTGTTATTTAATTCACTTTTCCCCCATATCAGAATCTTACATATCATATATTTACTTGTCTGTTTGTCATGTCTCACCACGAGAACTTTAGGTTCAGAAGAGTAAGGATTTTGCACTGTTATATTTTCATTGCCTACACATGGCTTATACCATGGGTGCTCAATGATATCACATATAAAAAAAGTACTTTGTAACTAACTCCCAAATTTCAAATTGTAGGTTTTTAAACATTCATAGCTACAACTGGAAAAGCACACCAGAGGTTTTTCCAGAACCCTAGAAAACAAACCATTTCTTTTAATATTCTCCCCCTCGTTGATACTTATAAATCTTTTCATATACAAATTATAAAATGATGGTTCAGATTACAATTAATATATTTGTGAATACATTCATATATATACAAATTATATATTACTGATATATATACTAAAGTTTATACATTTACATGTCAGACTTCTGTGGGTTAGACATAGCTAGAAATTTCCAGTCTTAATTTATCCTGCTAACTAGACCTGGAGTACCTTTCCATGCATTAGAATTTTATCCATTTTTCAAACAGTACGTGCATACTCAGTTTCTTGGCCATGTCTGATTCTGGAACCCCAACCAGGTTCCTCTGTCCAAGGAATTTCCCAGGAGAGTGGGTGGCTCTTTCCTCCACCAGGGGATCTTCCCAACCCAGGGATCAAACCTTTATCTCCTGCACTGGCAGACGGATTCTTTACCATTGAGCCACTTGGGAAGCCCTTATTAAACAGCACATTATCTCTATTTTGAAGCTCTAAATACATTTTAAAATACATGTTAATTGTCAGACTTAGTTTCTTTTGCCCTCAATTAGAGATTTTGGGTGAGGTCTCATTCTTTCTTACCTGTTTTTGCACTTAGCCTAAAACACCTCAAGAAGATTCTGTCTTATTCATTTTTATTTCCTGTAGCTGCTAGCACAATTCCTTGTGCATAGTAGGTGCTTAATTATATTTGTTGTATAGGATTTACATACATGAATATTTCTATTTTGAAAAAGCTTCATCAGTGTTTCTTAAATTTGAAGCAAACTTTTTAGACAGAAATAATTTCTAAGTTAAATTTGTCCTGACCATTTAAATTTCCCACTTAGGAGAACTTTATTCATTTCCACTACCAGCATCTCTTTCGGGGGCTTAGTACTTCAGCAATAGCATCCCTTAAATATGTATATATATATATATATATATATATCAGAGAATGAGATGGCTGGATGGCATCACCGACTCAATGCACGAGTTTGGGTGAACTCTGGGAGTTGGTGATGGACAGGGAGGCCTGGCGTGCTGCGATTCATGGGGTTGCAAAGAGTTGGACACGACTGAGTGACTGAACTGAACTGAACTGAATTGCAGTCAGGCAGGTTGATTCCTCCAGTTCCATTCTTCTTTCTCAAGATTGCTTTGGCTATTTGAGGTTTTTTGTATTCCCATACAAATTGTGAAATTATTTGTTCTAGTTCTGTGAAAAATGCCATTGGTAGCTTGATAGGAATTGCGTTGAATCTATAGATTGCTTTGGGTGGTATACTCATTTTCACTATATTGATTCTTCCAATCCATGAACATGGTATAGTTCTCCATCTGTTTGTGTCACCTTTGATTTCTTTCATCAGTGTTTTATAGTTTTCTATATATAGGTCTTTTGTTTCTTAAGTAAATTTATTCCTAAGTATTTTATTCTTTTCGTCACAATAGTGAATGGAATTGTTTCCTTAATTTCTCTTTCTGCTTTTTCATTGCTAGTGTATAGGAATGCAAGGGATTTCTGTGTGTAATTTTATATCCTACAACTTTACTATATTAATTGTTTAGCTCTAGTGATTTTCTGGTGGTGTCCTTAGGGTTTTCTATGTAGAGGATCATGTCATCTGCAAACAGTGAGAATTTTACTTCTTTTCTGATCTGGATTTCTTTCATTTCTTTTTCTTCTGATTGCTGTGGCTAAAACTTCCAAAACTATGTTGAATAGCAGTGGTAAGAGTGGGCACCCTTGTCTTGTTCCTGACTTTAGGGGGAATGCTTTCAGTTTTTCTCCATTGAGGATAATGTTTGCTGTGGGTTTGTCATATATGGCTTTTATTATGTTGAGGTATGCTCCTTGTATGCCTGCTTTCTGGAGGGTGTTTATCATAAACAGATGTTGAATTTTATCAAAGGCTTTCTCTGCATCTATTGAGATAATCATATGATTTTTATCTTTTAATTTGTTAATGTGGTGTAACACATTGATTGGTTTGCGAATATTGAAGAATCCTTGCATCCCTGGAATAAAGCCCACTTGGTCATAATGTATGATCTTTTTAATGTGCTGTTGGATTCTGTTTGCTAGAATTTTGTTAAGGATTTTTGCATCTACGTTCATCAGTGATACTGGCCCGTAGTTTTCTTTTTATGTGGCATCTTTGTCTGGTTTTGGTATTAGGGTGATGGTGGCCTCATAGAATGAGTTTGGCAGTTTACCTTCCTCTGCAATTTTCTGGAAGAGTTTGAGTAGGATAGGTGTTAGCTCTTCTCCGAATATTTGGTAGAATTGACCTGTGGAGCCATCTGGTCCTGGGCTTTTGTTTGTTGGAAGATTTTTGATTACAGTTTTGATTTCCATGCTTTTGATGGGTCTGTTAAGATTTTCTATTTCTTCCTGGTTCAGTTTTGGAAGGTTATATTTTTCTAAGAATTCATCCATTTCTTCCAATTTGTCCATTTTATTGGTATATAGTTGCTGGTAGTAGTCTCTTATGATCCTTTGTATTTCTGTGTTGTCTGTTGTGACTTCTCCATTTTCATTTCTAATTTTGTTGATTTGATTCTTTTTTTCTTGATGAGTCTGGCTAATGGTTCGTGTATTTTATTTATCTTCTCAAAGAACTGGCTTTTAGTTTTGTTGATTTTTGCTAGTCTCTTTTCTTTTTCTTTTATTTTTGCCCTAATTTTTATTATTTCTTTCCTTCTACTAACCCTTGGGTTCTTCATTTCTTCGTTTTCTAGTTGCTTTTGGTGTACAATTAGGTTGTTTATTTGATTTTTCTGTTTCTTGAGGTAAGCTTGTATTGCTATGAACCTTCCCCTTAGCACTGCTTTTACTGAATCCCATAGGTTTTGGGTTGTCATGTTTTCATTTTCATTCATTTCTATGTATGTTTTGATTTCTTCTGTGATTTGTTGGTTATTCAGAAGCATATTTAGCCTCCATATGCTTGTAGTTGTTTGTTTTTTTTCTTCCTGTAGTTGACATCTAATCTTACCACATTGTAATCAGAAAAGATGCTTAAAATGATTTCAATTTTTTTAAAATTTACCAAGGCTAGATTTATGGCCCAGGATGTGATCTAACCTGGAGAATGTTCTGTAGGCACTTGAAAAAAAGGTGAAATTCATTGTTTTGGGGTGAAATGTCCCATAGATATCAATTAGGTCTAACTGGTCCATTGTATCACTTGAAGTTTGTGCTTCCTTGCTAATTTTCTGTTTGGTTGATTTATCCATAGGTGTGAGTGAGGTATTAAATTCTCCCACTATTATCGTATTAGCATTTGCCTTACATATTGCAGTGCTCCTATGTTGGCTGCAAATATATTTATAATTGTTATATCTTCTTCTTGGATTGACCCTTTGATCATTATGTAGTGTCCTTCTTTGTCTCTTTTCATGGCATTTATTTCAAAGTCTATTTTATTTGATATGAGTATTGCTACTCCTGCCTTTTTTTTTTTTTTTTTTTGGTGTCCATTTGCATGAAATATCTTTTTCCAGCACTTCACTTTCAGTCTGTATGTATCCCTTGGATTAGCCAGTTTATTTAATCTCTTTCTCTCAGAAGATGTTCTGTTTGGTGAAACTTTACTGTACACCACACAGTCACAAAGATAGTGTCTAGGGCTGAACCAAATTACTTACACATTACCTTCCTTCCTCCTCATTTCTGCCCTATCCAAATAAAGTATGTTTTTTATTTAATTATTATATTTGTGTCAGGTCTTAGCTGTGGCATGCAGGATCTTTAGTTTCAACACATGGATTCTAGTTCCTGACCAGGGATCAAAACCAGGCCCCCTGCATTGGGAATGTGGAGTGTTAGCCACAGAACCACCAGAGAAGTCTCAAGTATATATTTTTTAATTCTGAAAATAATTAGTTCTAGAGAAGAACCTATTTGTTTATTTTTATCTTTGGAAAGAAGCAAAGAGAAAAAAAAAAGCAACTGTCACACCATCAAGGTCTTCATTTGTTAAAAACTGTTCTGCAGGCAGAAAATTTAGAATTTTTTTAAGGACCTTCCCAAAATTGCTTTAGCTTAAAAGAAAGTGAAAATGATTCCCAGCCACCTCTCATTTTCTTACCCATCATTCAGGCCTTCTAATTTCATCTCATCACCACTTTGAAATGAAACAAGCTTATATGAATGACATGTTACTGGTCTAACTCGAAAAAGTCTTTTTAAACAGGATTTTAAAATGTGTTCTCTCACTGGGTAAATGCTCAAAAATACACTGAGGTCTTTTAAGCTTAGCTGGAATCAATTTATTGGGCAAGTAATGAATCTAATTGTTATGCTAGCTTCCATGTCAGCAAAATAACAGATGTACAGTATAATGGGGGGGGGGCAGTTGGGGGAGTTGCTTTGGGATTGCTAGAGCAGGTGCGACTTTAAAAAAAAAAATCACATGGAACTTTATCAAGTGCATTTGGAAACAGTTGGAAATTAGCCAGGAGGAACATTCTCCTTCAATCCCTTAGACATCCAGTTGTGGGCTTGGATTAGGCCCCTGAACAGCTGAGTTAGGAGGACACTGACACCTTGTCACTCTTTGAAGCTCTTTATTCCCTCCTCACCCTCCAACAAAAGCACCAGAGATTGCCCTCCCCTAACTAAACACACACACTCACACACACACGTCCAACTGCCAGATATGCCAGTTCTCTTTCAGAGAACACTAGACAGTGAGTCCAGACAAGTTGCCATGGTTCTCTGACTATTATCACGTCCAGCACATCAGGGAATGGAAATAAGTGTGCACATGTTCTTAAAGGCCCTTTGGGAAAGATCAGTGGGGCTGCATGGGGGACACAATGGCAGGCTTTGTCACAAAGAAAGGATTTGGGCTGGCAGGCAGCAGCAGTCCTGCTGGACACAGAGTTTGCCTGCAAAGGCAGTGGGGAAAAACCATGTGCTGGGTTACAGAGCATCCTCACTGGGAAAAGTAGAGCATTTCGTGTAATTAAAAGCCATCCTGAAGACATCAGGTAAGAGCCTGCTGTTTTTAATTAATTGCTCCTGTGATCTTGTGGCTTTAAAAGGGGTGCTGCTCAGAGAGGTTAAGATTCACTCCAGAAACAAAAGTTATTCAGATGAGGGCAAAACACGGTGTATCTGCAAGTTTAATAAAGGCAAAAGAGGAAAGAGAAGGAAGAAAACTATGTGAGAGAGAGAAAGAACTAAAAGTCGAAGTCACCCATGTATAATTTGCTAGAATAATCGTGTTCTCTTTTCATGCTCTGTGCCTCAGCACCTTCACATTCAAAGGACAACTTCCCCCTGACCTACATCCTGCCTTGATATATAAATTATTTTGGGGAAAAAATCCTCAGAGTCAAGGTTAACAGAAAACAGCTGGAAAACAAACTGAGAGCCATATGTCATAGGTTCCTCCAAGTAGAAAGATTTAAAAACAAAAAACTCTGTTTTGAAGAGTCAGCACGTCCAGAACAAGCAGGTGGAGCCAAGGACTTTACATGGTCTCCCTGATGATGAAAATAAACATGGTGAGGACTATATAATTGTGTCAGTTATGAAAAGAGGGACTAGACAACATGAGAAATCTGATTTGAAATCTCTTTTTCGTTCTCCATTATAAAATCTGCAACTCAATTCTCTTAAGCAGTTAACTGCCATTCTGCTTTTCTTGTGCATCTCCTTAGATGGAGAAAGGGTTGCATTTTAAAGACTGTATCACAGCTCATGCTTTTCAAATTTCTGATATATAAGCCTCTACTCTTTATAGATCTTTAGGATGAAAGAACACTGGTGGCAGCAGAATGGCCCCTTAATGACATCAGGTCCCACCACCCATCAAAAAGAAATTTGAGACCTAAAACAGTGCACTGTCTGTGTCCTTTCTTGAACTATCTATCCTGTTTTTTCTTTCACAAATCATGATAACAAAGTTATTCTTAAAAAAAAAAAAAAAGAATACTTTCATTTAGATTCACTACTTATAAGGTATATTATATAAAGTACTATCAGCACGGGAGATAGAATTTGATTATATTAAAGGTTAGAAAGGAAAACTAGGGAGTTCCCTGGTGGCTCAGTGTTTAGGATTTTGTGCTTTCACAGCCAAGAGCCCAAGTTCAATCCCTGGTTGTGGAACTGAGATCCTGAAAGCTGCTCAGTGTGGCAAAAAAAAAAAAAAAAAGATAGTGTTAACTCACTAAACCAAAATATATTTTTTAAGTTGTATGTTTTCTTCTAATTTCCCCCATTGTTTTAATTGTTGTATAAACTTGTATCCTTTCTCACTTAATATAGTAAATATTAGTATCTTCCCATGTCACAACAACAATGTAGTTGATAGTCCTTGAAAGGTGCCGGAAAATTATATTTCCCTCTTTTCAGAAGCCCCAGGGGTGTGTGTTGGGTGAAGGGGGTGGATGGGTGTGGCTGTTTGTGTGTGTAGAGCCAGGCTCTCTGTCATGTGGTTCTGCTTCCATAAACTGATTCAGTACTAGGGTTGACATTGTGCTCAACATGGATACTCTGTTCTATTGCATATGTGCTAAGTCACTTCAGTTGTGTCCAGCTCTTTGCAACCCTATGGACTATAGCCCGCCAGGCTCCTCTGTCCATGGGATTCTCCAGGCAAGAACACTGGAGTGGGTTGCCATTGCTTTCTCTAGGCGATCTTCCTGATCCAGTGATCAAACTCAGGTCTCCCACATTGCAGACAGGTTCTTCACCATCTGAGCCACCAGGGAAGCCCTCTGCTCTATTAGGATTTGTCAAATCTGTCATATTTTCTATTATAGGCTGCAACCTTTACAACGTAAGAGTTGGTGATTGGTGGAGTGAGGAGGAAGCCCAGAGAAAACCACAGAAAAGGTAATACAAATCGTGATGTAGGAAGTGGAGTAGAGTGAAGTTGTGGCTCATTGAAATTAAGCTGAGTCACCCTGTTGTGTAAACTAACAGATAGTCACTTTCAAAAAGTGATCAAATAATTGAATCAGCAGAGATATATTAAAGGGCTTCCCTGTGACTCAGATGGTAAAGCATCTGCCTGCAATGTGGGAGACTCAGGTTTGATCCCTGGGCTGGGAAGATCCCCTGGAGAAGGAAATGGCAACCCACTCCAGTATTCTTGCCTGAAAAACTCCATTGACTGTTGCCTGAGGAACCTGGTAGGTGACAGTCCATGGAGTCACAAAGAGTCGGACACGAACGATTTCAAAAAATGATCAAATAATTGAGTCAGCAGAGATATATTAAAAGCTCAATAAATATGTACAGCTGAGCCCTTTTACTGTTCACCTGAAACTATCACAACATTGTTAATTGGCTATACACCAATAAAAAGTTCAAAAGGAAAAAAAACTCAGTATTAAGAGTTAACATCTAAATAACACAGCATGTCAGGCAATGTCCTCTGTTCTCCATGTTTGTCCTTCTGTCTAACCTTCCCATCATTCCTACAGTGTACGTTCTATTATTGTCTTTATTTTTAAAATGGGGAAACACTTGAGCAAAGCTGTTAAGTGACTTGACAAACATTCAAACTCAGGAGGGCTGGTTCCATGGAGGGAATATTCTTTTCTATAATAAGAAATACATTTGGTTTTCATCCTCCATTCCGGCACAGAACTCCTGAAACTCCTGGAATTTCCTAAGTGATAAGAGAAGTTAAGGGACCTTTATATTCCTAACAAACTCCTTTCAGCAACAATTGAGTCTACGTTAATGAGGCAGTTTTCTGCTGCTGCTGCTGCTGCTAAGTCGCTTCAGTCATGTCCGACTCTGTGTGACCCCACAGACGGCAGCCCCCCAGGCTCCTTCGTCCCTGGGATTCTCCAGGCAAGAATACTGGAGTGGGTTGCCATTTCCTTCTCCGAAAGCAATTTGAGACAAACCTAAAAGTTAAGGGCTGGCTGCCAGAGGAATCAACCACAGGATTAGCAGATTGGAAAATTTAATCCAACCTCTCTGACTCTGGGGAGGGAGAAGGAAAAAGGGTTAGAGACAGGGTTTAAATCGTGATTTAGCCAATTACATCTATGCAAGGGTGGCTCAGATGGTAAAGTGTCTGCCTGCAAGGTAAAGTGTCTGCCTGCAATGCGGGAGACCCGGTAAAGTGTCTGCCTGCAATGCGGGAGACCCGGGTTCGATTCCTGGATCGGGAAGATCCCCTGGAAAAGGAAATGGCAATACAATCCAGCACTCCTGCCTGGAAAATCCCATGGAAGGAGGAACCTGATAGGCTACAGTCCATGGGGTCACAAAGAGTCGAACACGACTGAGCACTTCACTGCCATTTTTCAAAGAAGCCTCTCAGTTCAATTCCGTCACACAGTCGTGTCCGACCCCATGAATCGCAGCACGCCAGGCCTCCCTGTCCATCACCAGCTCCCGGAGTTTCCCCAGACTCATGTGCATCGAGTTGGTGATGCCATCCAGCCATCTCATTCTCTGTTGTCCTCTTCTCCTCCTGCCCCCAATCCCTCCCAGCATCAGGGTCTTTTCCAATGAATCAACTCTTCGCACGAGGTGGCCAAAGTATTGGAGTTTCAGCTTTAGCATTAGTCCTTCCAATGAACACCCAGGACTGAACTCCTTTAGGATGGACTGGTTGGATCTCCTTGCAGTCCAAGGGACTCTCTAGAGTCTTCTCCAACACCACAGTTCAAAAGCATCAGTTCTTCAGTGCTCAGCTTTCTTTATAGTCCAACTCTCACATCCATACATGACTAGTGGAAAAACCATAGCCTTGCCTAGACAGACCTTTGTTGGCAAAGTAATGTCTCTGCTTTTCAATATGCTATCTAGGTTGGTCATAACTTTCCTTCCAAGGAGTAAGCCTCTTAATTTCATGGCTGCAGTCACCATCTACAGTGATTTGGAGCCCCCAAAAATAAAGTCTGACACTGTTTCCACTTTTTCCTCTATTTCTTTGCATTGATCGCTGAGGAAGGCTTTCTTATCTCTCCTTGCTATTCTTTGGAACTCTGCATTCAGATGCCTAAATCTTTCCTTTTCTCCTTTGCTTTTCGCTTCTCTTCTTTTCATAGCTATTTGTAAGGCCTCCTCAGACAGCCATTGTGCTTTTTTGCATTTCTTTTCCATGGGGATGGGCTTGATCCCTATCTCTTGTACAATGTCACGAACCTTATTCCATAGTTCTTCAGGCACTCTATCTATCAGATCTAGTCCCTTAAATCTATTTCTCACTTCCACTGTATAATCGTAAGGGATTTGATTTAGGTCATACCTGAATGGTCTAGTGGTTTTCCCTACTTTCTTCAATTTAAGTCTGAATGTGGCAATAAGGAGTTCATGATCTGAGCCACAGTCAGCTTCCAGTCTTGTTTTTGCTGACTGTATAGAGCTTCTCCATCTTTGGCTTCAAAGAATATAATCTGCAGAACTTCCCTAGTGGTCCAGTGGCTAAGACTCAATGCTCCCAAAGCAGGTCGGGGAACTAGATCCCACAGGGGGCAAATAGGAATACACATGCTACAACTAAAATGCTGAAATGAAGACCAAAGGTGCCGTGTGCCACAACTAAGGCCTGGCATGACAAAATAAAAAATTAAATATTTAAAACAAAAAGTCTCTAAAAGCATAGGGTTCGGAGAGCTTCTGGGTTGATGAATACATGGAGATTTTGGGAGAGTGGTCCATCCAGAGAGGGCATGAGAGTTCTGCATCCCTGCTCACATACCTTGCCCTATGCATTTCTTCCAGCTGTCCATTTCTTCCATCCTTCCATCTCTTCCATTTTTGAGTTACATCATTTTATAATAATTAGATTGATCTAGTAAGTAAAATGTTGCTCTGAGTTCTCTGAGCCATTCTAGCAAATTAATGGAACCAAAAAAGGAGTTGTGGGAACCTCTCATCTATAGCTGAAACCACACAATCAGAAATCCCACATCAGATGGGATTCAAATCCAGCCAAAATTCAGACTGGGTCTTGAACCCATGGTCTTTGAATTGAAATCACACATCTGGTCTCAGGACTTAATGAAGCTCAGGTTCAAGGGTAAGAAGCAGATTTACTGAGAGATATATACACTCCATAGACCATGAGTTTGAACCATCTCAGAAGGCAAGAGGCCCTGAAAGATACATATTCCATGGACAGAATGTGGTCCATCTCAAAAGGTGAAATGATTCCTGAAATACTGGGTGGTTAGTTTTTATGGGCTGAGTAATTTCATAGGTGAACAAGTGTGAGGGTTATTCCAGCTACTTCAGGGGAAGGCGTGGGGATTTCCAGGAATTGGTCCACTGTCCATTTTTTGGCCTTTTGTGGTCAGTTGAACTGTCATGGCATTTGTGGGTATGTCACTTGGCATATGAAAATGTATTACAAGGAGCATATAATGAGGCTTGGGCTTCCCTAGTAGCTTAGATGGTAAAGCATCTGCCTGCAGTGCAGGAGACCCGGGTTCGATCCCTGGGTTGGAAACATCCCCTGGAGAAGGAAATGGCAACCCACTCTAGTATGCTTGCCTGGAGAATTTCATGGACAGAGAAGCCTGGCAGGGTGTAGTTCATGGGGTTGCAGAGAGTTGGACATGACTGAGCAACTAACACACACATAATGAGGCTCAAGGTCTACTGGAAGTCGAATCTTCCACCATCTTGGGCCTAACTGGTTCTAACCAGTTTTTGTCATATCCTCCATGGCAATGTCATTCTTTTGAAGGTTGTGCCCTGGCCCCTGTTCCCTCCATAGCCCATGGATCAGAACTGCCAGTGACAACCTGGACTTGCTATAGCAGTCTGTAGTGTGTACACTGGGACAGGGGCAGGGAGGGGAAGTCTTAGAGGACTGAGCCCTTAACCCATGGGATCTGATGCTTTCTCTAACACTTGAATGCACATGAATGCCTGAATGCCTGATTGTGTCTCCATTTTTACAATCTAAAAGAGTTCATTTCATAAAAGTCTTTGTTCAGTTCAGTCACTCAGTCATGTCTGACTCTTTGCAACCCCATGAAATGCAGCACACCAGGCTTCCCTGTCCATCACCAACTCCTGGAGCTTGCTCAAACTCATATCCATCGAGTCAGTGATGCCATCCAATCTTCTCATCCTCTACCATCCCCTTCTCCTCCTGCCTTCAATCTTTCCCAGCATCAGGGTCTTTTCCAATGAGTCAGTTCTTCCTATCAGGTGCTCAAAGTATTGGAGTTTCAGCTTCTGGATCAGTCCTTCCAATGAACAGGACTGATCTCCTTTAGGATTGACTGGTTGGATCTCCTTGCAGTCCAAGGGACTCTCAAGAGTCTTCTCCAACACCACAGTTCAAAAGCATCAGTTCTTTGGCGCTCAGCCTTCTTCACAGTCCAACTCTCACATCCATACATGACCACTGGGAAAATCATAGCTTTGACTAGACAGACCTTTGTTGGCAAAGTAATGTCTCTGCTTTTTAATATGCTGTCCAGGTTGATCATAACCTTTCTTCCAAGGAGTAAGTGTCTTTTCATTTTGTGGCTGCAGTCACCATCTGCAATGATTTTGGAGCCCAAGAAAATAGTTTGTCACTGTTTCCATTGTTTCCCCATCTATTTGCCATGAAGTATTGGGACAGGATGACATGATCTTGGTTTTTTGAATGTTGAGTTTTAAGACAGCTTTTTCACTCTCCTCTTTCACTTTCATTAAGAGACTCTTTAGTTCCTCTTCACTTTCCCCCATAAGGGTGATGTCATCTGCATATCTGAGGTTATTGATATTTCTCCCAGCTAGCTTGATTCCAGCTTGTGCTGAAGCACTCCAGCTTGTGCTTCTTCCAGCCTGGCATTTCACATGATGTACTCTGCATAGAAGTTAAATAACCAGGGTGACAACCTTGATGTATTCCTTTCCCAATTTGGAACCAGTCTGTTGCTCCATGTCCATTTCTAACTGTTGCTTCTTAACCTGCATACAGATTTCTCAGGAGGCAGGTCAAGTGGTCTATTATTCCCATCTCTTGAAGAATTTTGCACAGTTTGTTGTGATCTACACAGTCAAAGGCTTTGGCATAATCAATAAAGCAGATGTTTTTCTGGAATTCTCTTGCTTTTTCTATGATCCAACGGATGTTGGCAATTTGATCTCTGGTTCCTCTACCTTTTCTAAATCCAGCTTGAACATCAGGAAGTTCACGGTTCAAGTACTGCTGAAGCCTGGCTTGGAGACTTTTGAGTATTACTTTGCTACTGTGTGAGATGAGTGCAACTGTGCAGTAGTTTGAACATTCTTTGGCAGGTTTTTGTACATACATATAAATGTATACGGGCTTCCCAGGTAGCGCTAGTGGTAAAGAACCTGCCTTCTCCTATGCAGGAGACATAAAAGATGCAGTTTCGATCCCTGGGTACCCTGGAGGAGGGCATGGCAACCCACTCTAGTATTCTTGCCTGGAAAATCCCATGCACAGAGGAGCATGGGCAGACTACAGTCCATAGGGTCACAAAGACTCAGTCACGACTGAAGTAACTTAGCACACACCCACACATAAATGTACATATATGTATGCATATGTATGTATGTATTTGTGTGTATGATATAGAGAGACAGACAAAATGTGTATGTGTATATATACAATTAAACTAGTGCCTATGTCAGTATTTACATAGTCCATAGCCATTTCAAAGAGATAGAAAGATAAGTGGTTGGGAATTCCCTGGTGGTTTAGCAATTAGCACTCTGGGCTTTCAGTGCCCAGAATCTGGGTTTGAGCCCTGACCTGAGAACTAAGATCCCACAAGCCTCTTGGCACAGCCAACAGAAAGAAAAAAAGGAAGGAAGGAAGCAAAGTGGTTGTCAAGTATATGGATGGGGGAGAATGAGGAGTGATTGTTTATGCATATGGGGTTTCTTTTGGAGGGGAAGAGTATATTTTAAATTCAACAAGGATGATGGTTGTGCCATAGTGTATTAGTGTAAACACACTAATACAATTAAATAGTATACTTTAAAAGATGTGAATTTCATTTATCTAAATTATAGTCAAATAAAGCTGTAATTTTTTAAAAAGTCACACTACACAAGCATTTCTCCTATAAATAACATTTCCTACCTCTGCACATCAGAAGTCATATCAGAGAGATGGAGAACATCTTAGAGGTCATCTACTTGCCTATTGACAACCAATTCTCAATTCCTGGCAGAAGCTTAAAATCTTATCAATCTTTAGGGCTTTCCTGGTGGCTCAGGGGTAAAGAATCCACCTGTCAGTATTAGAGACATGGGCTCAGATCCTTGATCCACGAAGATCCCACATGCCTCAGAGCAACTAAGCCCATGCATCACAATTACTGAGCCTGTGTTCTAGAGTGGGAGCCACAACTACTGAAGCCCACCAGACTTATAGCCCGTGCTCCACAACAAGAGAAGTCACCACAATGAAAAGTCTGCATACTGCAACTAGACAGTAGCCCTCACTCGCCACAACTAGAGAAAACCTAGTGCAACAATGAAGACACAGCACAGCCAAAAATAAATAAATAAACTATATTCCTTTAAAAAATCTTATCAACCTTTAGGATAATGTCAAACAAGATCTATCTTTCTTCCTAATCACATTTTAGTGAAATTTTCACAAGTATGAAGCCCATGATTTGGATAAAAGGAAAGAATTCTAGTTAAAAGTTGATCCAAAATTCTCTCTGAGGACTTCTCTCATGGTCCAGTGTTACGAATCCATCTTGCAATGCAGGGCACATGGGGACACAGGTTCGATCTCTGGTCAGGGAACTAAGATTCCACCTGCCCCAGGGTAACTATGCCTGTGTGCCCAACTACTGAACCTGGATGCTGTAGAGACTGTGCACCACAATTAGAAAGAAACCTGTGCACTGCAAGGACAATTCCATCTTCTACAACTAAGACCTGACACAGCTAAATAAACAAAATTCCCCTTAGATTTTACAGCATATATATCCTGATGGAAAAAATTTTTTAAATTATTTTACTATTATATATATATGCATATATGCACATATCTATATATGTGTTATATATGTATATATATTTTAAAGCTAAGCAATGCTAATAAAGGAACATGGATAAATGTGTTGCACCTTTGATTCTACCTACTTGTTGTAGGCTATTAGCTGTGAACTCTAAAGTCAACTTATAATTTATCTTCAAAAAGAGAGGGCAAATGTTAACTGATGGTTCATTTCCTTGCTGCTCACCTCCTCCCCTCAAAAAAACCTGTTTTAATCAGGCACAGAGCCAGAATTCACTGAGACCGACTATTATTCATGCTCATCTACAGTGGCCAATAATACATGCTCCTGTCTGTGGAGTGTTCCTAAACACTTCCCATGTGGAGCTGCCCACTTTGAATGGGTGTTTGCTCAAATAAACTCTTAAAATCTCTAACATGCCTCAGTTTATATTTGAACAAAGTAAAACCTCATTCTGTGAGATATTCATGGGCATTCCACAGAAGAAAACAAAACAAAGCCTTCTCAGCATTAGCAGTATTTTCTCTCAAATTACTCTAGAACATATATAAGAGAATGTCAAACATGTAGGTATTACCTTTTTATTTTTTGTGATAATTTTCCTTTAAAAAGGGTTTGGCAAGAACGTCAGTCAAGTGAAATGATATATCATAATCCATGTGATGTGAGGTCTGCCACTGCTACACAAGCTATACTTACCCAGCAGCTGGGATCAAACTGTGTTATCCATTATTATTACCAGTCTATGTTAGTTATCTCATAATTTTAGCATGTATTTTTAATGTTCCCCAATGTCAATTGTATATTTGCAAATAAATTAAATGCTAATAGCTTCTAATTGAAATTAGTCTTTTTCATGAGACCCTTTTAAGATTTCTGTTAGTTCAACTCTATTTCTCATGAACTCCAGTTGCTGTCCTATCACTATGTTATACTTTTAAAAATATTGTATTGACAGATGAATTTGGGAAATTCAGACCTAAAAATACAAGAACATTTGAGCTTAGAGAACTCAATAACTTCGAGTTTTAATCCAAACTCCACCAGTTATCATCTAGTGAAATGAGATCATCCAGATAAGTACAACCAGTTATACTTGTCATTCATCATACCCTAGGCACTTACAGGAGCAGAGATAGAATGAAGAAACCTGCCTTTAGGTCATCACAGTCCAGAAGCACCGTTCCTTTCTTCTAGCCACACTATGATAGCAAATAGAAATGACTATTTCCCGGAATCATAGAACTTCAGAATAGAAAGGATGGAAGATCATTTAAGTCCCCCATTTAATAGCTGAAGATCAGAGAAAGTATTGTATTTCTTATTCAGGAAGTGGTGATAAAATTATGATTAGAACTTGAAATAGACTGTATCTCTGATTCCAAATATTCATTTCCCTTTCATATGAAAGGTTTAATTAATTCCACCCATTCAAATATAATATGCATTGCCTGGTACAGAAGTATATACCTCTATTCCATTGACATTGGGCTTGACCATGCACTTCGGCCGCTGGCATGAAAAGGCACATTGCATATACCATGGCCAAACAGAAACTTTAAAAGTCACCATGTGATATTGCTAGCTCCCTATTTTTTTTCCCTTTGCCACAGACTCACACGTCCTAGAAGAGACAGCCTCTTCAGCCTGTAAACAGACATGCATATGATCCATCTTCTCACATGTCAAGAACATGAAAAACTGTTTATTTTCTATTGTTGTAAGCCATTGAGTTGTATAGTTGTTCATTTCTAGAGCAAAGATGAATAATTTAGAACATAGAACCAAAAGGATACGTGATTTACTCAAGTTTACACAATTAGGCAGCTAAATGGCAAAACCAGAATTGAATCTCACTTCTTTTAACATCCAGTCCAGTCTTCTCTCCATATTTCAGAACTCCTTAAATGACCAATGTAAATATCTACACAGAATACTTTACTATTTAGAACATCTGAAAAAGCAATTTACTCCAAGACAATGGCTTTGTCCAATTAATTGTTCCTTATATGCAACTAACAGGCTATTAGCAATTCATGAAACTCTCATTGTGATCACTAGTGACCATACCAACCAGGAGCCATTCCTCTTGACATGAACTGGGTGGAGTTGGAGACTAAGGTTTGCCCTTTTACATTTGTTCTTGTTAGCTGGGTCATCTTCAAGTGCTTGTTATCTGAGGTAAGATACTGGATTCCAACAACAGCTCCAGTGTATCAGTATAGTCTTATCTTAGGAACATATGGACTCTTTCATACTTGGTTTCCCTAAGTAGGCTTTTAAAAGTGATGGCAAATTCTGTCAACAACTCATACCTGTTTTGTGTCCTCTCCAGCAAAAACATCTGTCTAGGCACTTCAAGAAGCTCCTTCTACTATGAGGCCACTTTGTCCCCTGTACCATTTACTCCTGTAGCCATTTCCCTCAGGAGGTTTTTCAAAATGTATGTCTTCAGTGAGCCCTTCTGGTTAGAACTAGAACCTTTTATCTACTGATTATGTTTTTTTGGACGTTTATACCCCAGCTGAACTATACGATATAGATTTTCTTTATCTAACTCAATATTTGTTCTATATTCACTTGGTCTATCAGTCATATTAGACTATAGGAATTTAAATGTGGAACTCAAAACTAATGTACTATGTTCAGTGCTATAGACCTTTGAAGGCATTAATTATATGCTGAATGTTGTTGTTATTCATGGTACAGTTTGTATAGTTATTCGTTCCTAGAGCAAAGACAAATAATTTAGAACACAGAATCAAAAGGGTAAGTGACTTGCCCAAATTTACACAATCAGGTAGCTAAATGGCAGAACCAGAACTGAATCTCACTTTTTTTAACATCCAGACTCAGTCGTGTCAGACTCTGCAACCCCATGGACTGCAACACGCCAGGCTTCCCCATCCTTCACCATCTCCGAATTTGTTCAAACTCATGTCCATTGAGTCAGTGATGCCATCCAACCACCTCATCCTCCGTCATCCTCTTCTTCTTCTGCTTTCAATCTTTCCTAGCATCAGGGTCTTCTTCAATGAGTCGTCTCTTCACATTAGGTGGCCAAAGGTATGCTGAATAATTATATAATATGACTAATTAGGCTTGTCTTATGAGAAGTTAACTATTCTTGGTTAAGGTTGGACTCTTGAGTTTGGTAAAGTTGGAAGTTATACAGCTAATATGCAGTGAAGGGTATTTTTGGGTGAGTAATCATTGTAGACAACCAATCTGACTCATTATTTAATAAAGAGGTTCAATTTTTATTCTAAGCTATAAGAAGGTTTTATCTTAGATTTTCTGATTACGTCAAAAGATCGATCTATATCTCATACTGTATACCAAGATAAATTCCAAGAGGATCAGAGATCTAAATATAAAAAATTAAACCATAAAAAAATATTTTTTAACTTTGGAGTGTGGAAGACTTTTTAAATATGGCTTAAAATTTAGAGGCCATAACAGAAGTTGATAAATTCAACA
>SJYT01070863.1:232381-250430 GCA_006410635.1 Cephalophus harveyi | reverse complement strand
AAAAAAAAAAAAAAAAAAAAAGAGGGCTTGGCAATAAGTAGAATGCATATATATAAACATACATAGATACATACTTACATACATAGAATAGACAAATCCTATGCATTAAACTTCTATGGAGTGCAAAACAGAACTATAGGCACAAAGAGAGATAGTAAAGATTACTAAAATATGATTCCTATTAAAAAGAGCTTAAATTTAACACAACAAATAAGATAGGTAACACAGTACATCAAAATACAAAGTTGAATGTAGTAAGTTATTAAGGAACAGATCTGTGGAGCACAGAGCTATACGCCTTGGATAATTGCATAGTAAAAATTTAGGAGCATTCCTTTAGCACCATGTAAGGAAGATGGGGTCTTCAAGTCTTCTTGGTCTTAAAGTGACTTCTGGTCATGTATGAAGACAATTTCTCTGGTTCTACAACTGCCTGGACAAAATAACCTCCAATATTGACTGGTGTCTTTTATTATGTGGTGATTCTTTTCACCACAAGAAGTTTTCTGGTTACTGACCCAGGATGTCTTGAAGACCAGAAATTCTTTGTTGTTGTTGTTTTTTAATATTTTTGGTTGCAGTGGGTCTTCGTTGCTGCACGCAGGCTTTCTCTAATTGCAATGAGCAGTTTCAGCGAAATGTTAGCAGCAGAAGCCGCTCAGCCAGAAACAAACAGGAGGCCACACTTAGCCCCCTCCTCTATGACGTCTTTAGTAAATTTTAGTATTTTTGGAAAATAAAATTCAGTCTTAGTAAATTTTAGTATTTTTGGAAAATAAAATTCAGTGAGCAAATAAACAGAAAAACAGAAAGTATTTTCTGAGGCAAATGTATGTTTAACAACAGTGTGAGCAAGGCAGTTATAACAAGTCCCAGGGCAGGCCGTCTAAAATATCTGCCAGGAAAAGACTGTCCAACTCAGAAACACGGTTCAGCAAAACTCCATTTTTTGCATCCTAACATTAAATATTGATGAACTAGCTTCGGGTTGTTTTGTGTGCCAGCGTATTTTATCAGAACTTAACGAGTTTACATATAAAAAAAATTCAGCCTAAGCAGCTGTTTCACAAATTTCTGTAACACCTCTAAAACTGTCATAGAGTGGATTAGAAATTTACAAAGACATGAATTTTTGGATTAAAGTGGATTGCAAAAAAAAAGTCAGATCTAATTTGTGAAGTAAAATACATAGCATTATGCTAAAAATGATCTAACTTCATACAAGAGACTCATTCATATGGGTACTTCTGACATTTACCTCTCAGCACTGGTCTTCCTGTCTTTGAACATGTCTGGAGGACACTGTAGTGATAGCTGAAGTTCTTCTTCAGAGTCTCCTCCAGAAAACCCATTTTCCTTTCCCTCCATTTGTCCTTTTTTCCCTCCCATCCCTCCTCAGAACCTCTCTCTCCATTCATACTGTTCTTTCTGTGTCAGCATTAAGAATCCTCAAACCAAACTTTAAATTTCTAAGCAATAATTTCATCATTAGGTTTTTGATTATACACCCTGCTCAGAGTTACATTTTCATTACAGAGTAAAGGTTACTAAAGTTTAACATGTGTTTGGCATTATTTCTAAAAGGCGTTGGTCTCTAGTAAGCTACAGGGAAATTTAAGATTGTAAACCCGCAAGCTAGCAGCACAAAGCATCTACTCCATGAATTTGCTACAATAGAAATCTTCACTTTTCCTTCTGCTTTTGGCTACATCAGCTTAAAACAGGAAAGGATCCATAACACCATCACCAACAGCAAACTTCTGTCATAAACTAAGAACTGTACTTGTGCTAGATGTGGCTCTGCCCTCCAAGAAGGTAGACAATATCAAAATGTCTTCAGCCTATAAAGATTCGAGGAAATCCTGGAGCAGTGCAGGGAGGATTTTAAACCCTTAAGAACATTTGGAAGGACAAAAGCTTGATAGCAAGTCTAACACAAAACAGGGAAGTAGTTTTAATTCTGGCCATGGTATATTAATTCTGGCCCTGGTATATTCTTCTCCCCCCACCCCTGTTTTTTAAAAAATTATTGTTTAAAATTTTCTAATTGTGCCCCCTTGGTATATTCTCTTCCTTGAGGCAGAGACAAATCATTAAAGGACTTAAAATTCTCTCTCTCTCCCTCTCCTTCCTTTTTTCTCCTTTGTCCTCTTCCTCTTTCTATTTTAATAATACTAAGCTACCTCAAAGTGTTGCTGGAAGGATTCTTAAGTATGTTAAGTGCTTTGAAGATGAAAAGCAATATATAAATGCTTAGGTATTACTATAAAAGTACAAGTAAATGAGCACAAAGCATGTGATTTAAGTGGAATGCCTGTGAATACACAATCCACAGATAGCCAAACAACTAAAGAAGCTTCCGCTAAGACTCATAACCCACATGACAATAAGCCTTTAATATTACAGAATGTTTTCAGAAGCCTTCCTTCTGAAAGGCTCTCAGAAGAGATCATTCAGATCTAGGCTTTCCTTTTACAGGCTGGGAAAAGGGAAGTCACAAATGACCTGCTGAAGGTACATGGAGGGATAGGGAGAGACATGAAGAAACCAAGCCTCCTCAGTGTCCACCAGCACTTCTTATGTCACTCCAGGTAACTCTAAGGTGTCTAATAGAGGGAAGAAAACAGCATGTGCAGTTCAAATGCTAGTATTTGTTGCCACACATCTGGATATTGGTAAATATACTAATTTAAGATTAAATTCTCTTTTATTGAGAATAAATGTTCTTCTTTAGATATACCTTGACTCCGTATATTTGAAGCAGTTTTTCCATTAGAAGGGTAGTTACAAGGATCTATAACTATACTCACATTCTAGTGACCCTCAGAAAACTGGTAAATGTGAGCTACAGAAGGAAGTGTGAATATTTTCATCTGACACCAACCGCAACAACTGGAGCAGCTGGTAAAAAAGAGTAAATAAGCACTGACACAATCCCTAGGGGTTTCCCTAGTGGCTCAGCTATAAAGAATTCGCCTGTCAGGCAGGAGACTTGGGTTTGATCCCTGGGTTGGGAAGATTCCCTGGAGAAGGAAATGGCAACTTACTCCAATATTCTTGCCTGGGAAATCCCATGGACAGAGGAGTCCATTAAAGAGTCAAACATGACTGAGTGACTAATCAATGATAACAACCCCTAAACTGACAGATATTCTTCAGCAAACTTCTCAAATGAGACTCTCCATGCTACTTTGGAATTATCTTTTTAAATGAAATATACAGAAGTGTCTGGGACCTGCCTGGTGGTCCAGTGGCCAAGACTCCTTACTTCTAATGCAGGGAGCCTGAGTTTGATCCTTAGTCAGGGAATTGGATCCCACATGCTACAACTAACAGTTCAAGTGCTGCAATGAATATCAAAGAGCCTGAGTGCTGCAACTAAGACCTGATGCAGCGAAGTAAATAAATTTTTTTAAAAAGAAATATACCAAAGTATCAGTTAATGGGGTAATGATACCTGGCACCATTTGAAATGGAGCGCTCTGGCCTTGGATGCTGGTAAGGAGTTCATCTTATTACCAAACCAGATCTGTTCTGGTTCAATAAAGCTGCCTTAAATTCTCTTCAAGTAAATTGGGGCCCTCCAACTTTTAGTGGGCAGCAGAATCACAAGGAGGGGTTTGTTAAAACAGATTTCTGGCTCCATTCCCAGAGTTTCTGACTAAGGTTGGGGCAGGCCATCTGAAATTAGCCCATTTCAGATGGGCAAGTTTAATTTGTATTTCTAACAAGTTCCCAGAAGACACTGATACAACTTTGGATGACACTTTGAGAACCAGTGGGTTAAAGGAAAGCCATGCAAGTAAGAGTCAATAATTTGTTTGGCTCTGCTTCAATTAGCTGCCTGGGTAGAAATCTACTCAGAATGCAAAGAGGAGTTGGTAATTAACCAGGAAAAATGAATCCCTGAAGATGAGTTTACAAATTAGCAAGGCCAAATCTTGCTGGCCCAAATCTGGTTTGACTCACACAGTATTATTTATTTTAATTGAACTTGTTGCCAACAGTTAAAATGCATAACACTTTGTATAAAAATTTGTTCTAGCTTCTCTCAATAAATCAACTATCTCACAGCACTGGACCATATGCTCCCATTAGTCAGGACACCATGTCAGTCTTTACCTGCCTGGCTTCATTTGATCAGATTGCCTCCTGCCTTTGACTTGGTGTTTCATGTGGATAAAGAATCTAAAAATTTCAAGCCTCCAAATCACTTTTTTAAGTTATCTACTATACACAGTTTTACTAAGTTAACCAGGCATGTCACCCCTCATTTCATTTTACTGTATTCTGTTTGAAAGCAGTCTATGCACATACAGAGGAAAAAAGCAGAATCTTACATCATTGACCAGTATCCCCAGGACTGGCGAGGCAATTTTCCATTTTCTTTTACCTTAGAATAGCTAAATATTATATCACTTAAGTTTCTAAGGAATTTAGAAGCAAGAAAAAGCCCAGGAATGACATATTTACTATATAGAATTAATACTCTCAAATGTATGTTTTATTAAATAGTAAAATATATTTTATTTTCTGTATCTTCTAAAAATAGCTTATATATATATGTGCTATTTGGTTTTATTTTACTACTCAAACTTTACTTTTCACTCAAATTTCTTTCCCATTTTTTTTCTTGGGCTGCACTGGGTCTGAGTTGTGACATGTGGTATTTAGTTCCCTGTGCAGGGATCGAAGCCAGGCCCCCAGCATTGGAAAGGTGGAGTCTTAGCCACTGGACAATTGGGAAGTCTCCTTTACTCTTTAATTTAAAAGTTTAACCTATTTATATACTTTTAGAGAATTTCTCAAATCTAGTTTGGAATGAAAATAATTCTAAAGTAAATATTCACATTATTTTTTACACAATTATAATGAGCTTTTGGGGAGAGGTGTTCAAGTTCTACTTTAGTTTGCTGTGGTCCCAAGACCAGCCTCACTTCGGAACTTGTTAGAAATGCAGATTATTGGATTCCCACCCCAGACCCATCAAACCAGAAAACCCAAGAATAGGACCCAGCAACCTGGATTTTACCAAGTTCCCAGGGTAATTCAGATGCACAATAAAGTCTAAGAACTACTACTTCTTTAAAATATCAAATGGGTATGGAAAGTAATAGTGCCTGTGTGAACAGTGAAATATGAAGCCAAAGGATTTGTGAAAGTGACTCCTGAATCATTTGAAAGTATGGTGTTTTGGTTAATGTTATTCTCTATTCAGTCAGAACATAGAGATTTTTTTTCTCATCTTTCTGAAGGAGGCTTTTGTACTTTAGAATTTGCTTTCATAACTAGCTTTGGGAACTATAAGACATTTTATTTGAGACAGATACAGGAGACTACAATACTAGTGAAAAGGGCAGGGAAATAAACTCACACTGTCATTTTGCTTTATATATTTTTTATATATTCTTAAAAATATACTGTCCATGGATAATGTGGACAACAGAACCAATATATTCTCCATCTTTTTTATACTTATATCATCAGCATGATAATATCCATGATGAATCCAATGATTCTCGACCATGAATGCTTTCAAATCACTGAAGACCTTTTAGAAAATATACTGACCTCAGCTCCAATCTCAGATATCCTGACTTGGTTGGGCTTATATGAGGCCAGGGCCACTGGTACACTTTTAAGAGCTCCCTAAGTGATTCTCATGCAAAGTTGGGGCTAACAAGCCCCGTGTGCATCCTTCTTCACTGTTGGCTGTGACCTAAAACCAAATTTCTGATCTCAGTCCTTATCTCCTTAGTGGAACATGAAACTACCTCTCTTTACATGAGCAGAGATAATTTCAGTAACTAGGAAATCTTGAATATCAAGTGAAAGGGCCTAGATACAAAGTCACTCTACTTATATCAAGCAAAGATAAAAATATGTGCAAGTAATTCAGGTTTCCAAACACTTCCTACCAGATAATTAAAGCCAAATCGCTGTTTCCTTGGCTTGAAAATTTGGATAATTAGCTTATCTCTCCACTTTGCTCAGGGGTATAGATAAAGTCCATGGCAAAGGTAGTGCATTTTGCTGTTCGCTTGACCTCAATAGAGAACAGGAGGGGAGGTAATCAATTTCTAATTTTATTTTGTGGGTGGAATTTTGATACAATCAAATCCAAAAGCCTTCGGTCTTTTGCTGGATGAATTTACTTCTGAAAACATTAACTCTGGATCAGACTTCAGAAACAATATGTTAATTCCTTTTCTCTACCCCCTCAAAACTCCTATTTATTTATGCAACTTCTGTTATTTTTGTGACAATACTTTCTTCCCACTATTTCCTCATGGCACGCTAAAGGATCTTTAGTTTTTGACCTTTTGATATGAAAACAGGCATTACAGCCATGCTTTGTGGCTCTTTTTTTCTTTGATTTAGGGAAGTGGCAAGAATGTGTGGAATAATCACAGAAGTTCATGTTTCCTCTTATAAACAAATGAAAAGGGCAACTCACCAGTTTCTCACTGACTTCAGGGACCTTTTATTTAAAAAGAATAAGAGAGAAGAAAATTTAGAAAATATTTAATTTTATGATATCCACAAAGACCACGATATTGAAGAGGATCCAACATTTATTTTCAAAATCTCAGCAAAATTGTTCTATTGTGTTTACCAGCAAGAAGAGGAGGAATCTTAGTTGGAATTCTGAGATGGAATCTTAGTTCTAGTCGTAAATTAACTGTGATTTAGGGAAAATTACCTAACTACCCTAAACCTTGTTTTGTATTCAGTAAAATGATCTTATGTAGATTAAATTAGATAATATGTATAAAGTACTTGCCCAGTACAAAATCAGTAATTGGTAATTCATCATTATTAGTACTCTGGGAAGATTCTTTGAAGGCTAGCTTTGACTGCATTTCTCAAACTCTTCTCTGTCTACACCAAACTGAGGTATTAAACAATTAAGAAACAGAGATTTGAGATGTTTCCATAGTAGATGAAGTCATTAAAAACTGCTTTTAAGAAAGGAGGGAACTGGCAAACTCAAGAACCACAGGATATATGAAAACTGGATAAGCAGGTTTCTATATTAGAACATTCACTTTGGAGAAATAACCCATAAATATGAGGGTGATCAATCCAAACGGATCAGTAATTAACATGAGGGCTGTGTCATCAAGAAACTAAGGGAGCGTCTTTCTTTCTTTCTAATTCCATTGGATTTTACAGTGATTAGACTTTGAAACATCTGCACGACACATACACCTCAGCAGACAGTAAAAGCCTCCCAGAGAGTCAGAAGAGTCAGCTGCCCAGTGACCTACTGGTTCAGAGCCTCTGCGGGACCTTCCAAGCAAGCCACAACCCCACTTCCTGCTACACTCCAGATCCTCCCCTGGGCTCACATTCCAAGATGTGCTGACTCTTCCTCCCAGGGACTCCTCCAGGTCACAGCTTGAGGAATTCTACGGCTGGATGAAGACACTCTGAGAAGACTGAGGATGGGAAGTATTTTAACTCACAAACAAATCTGAAAGGGGGATGGGACTCTGTGCTCCCGGATGAAAGAGATTCAAGCTTGTGAATCACTGAAAATAACAGGATATCAGACAAGAAGGGCCTTGTCCCAGAGTAATAGCCTTACTCAGAGTTTAAAATAGGTCTGACCTTTGTCTCTGGGACTGTGTTGTCTCAGTCACATTTAGTTGCTCCAGCTGAGGGCTTTTGGAAACCTCCATATGTGTGTTGCAAAACTGCAACAGGGGGTGGTCTCTCCTTCAACACAGAGGAGCCACTTATTCAGGGCAGCACTTAACTGGAGCTTGTGACTTCTAAGCCAAGAAAATGGAGCTTACTGAAATTCCAGTTGTCTTTTTTTCCTCTCAATTAGACACAGAAATGTGACAGTCAAGGAAACTGAAGTTCTCCAGCCAATACTGAAGTTCCTTGGTCATCATCCATACATTTGCTTGCTTCTGGAGGGGACTAAAGATCCCAATCTTCTTGTGTGGCTTCTTTACTTAAAAAACTTATTCAGAGAGCCAATTGTCATGTTTGGGGACATAGAGGTGTAGCTCTGTTCAACAGGATCAACAGAACAGAAGGCAAGCTATTCATAAGAAGAGGTCCCACGATTAGGAAACTAGAAGCCTGTTTTCTAAGGTTCCCTTGCCAATGAGTCACTGCCTCAATTTCAAATTATTTCTTTATTTCTCAGTTTCACCTTCTATAACTATAGAGATAATACCATTCCTCTTTGGTTCCTCGGTACATTGTGAAAATAAATTATTATACATGTGAGCCCTGGGGAAAAATGGCTTAAATCAAAGCATTATTTTACTATTTCTTACAGCCAAATAGTCTCGGTGGTAATCATAGTTTTCTTTCACCAGTGCTACCTCTGGCCCGGTAACCTAAATGTCAAAATGTGGATATTGCATTGCAGGTTTTGAAGGCTTCTGTTCTTCAAAACTGTGCTTTTAATTCACCATGACACCCAATTTGCTTACTTCATTTTGCCAAACATCATTTTGCACAAGCAGCCTCTACTTGGAGCTGAAGTGAATGTTCAGATCTTTAAATCTGATGTAGATGAGCTAGGGATGTAAGCTCTCCATCTAAGAGGGTACCATCTCATAGACTGCTGCTGCTAAATCAAGAATACTGGAGTGGGTTGCCATTTCCTTCTCCAATGCATGCATGCATGCTAAGTCGCTTCAGTCATGTCCAACTCTGTGTGACGCCATAGATGGCAGCCCTTCAGGCTCGTCTGTCCACAGGATTTTCTAGGCAAGAATACTGGAGTGGATTGCCTTTCCTTCTCTGATGTCAGAGACAGTGGTGGTCATTTCCTATTCTGATTTACTCTGCCATTGGTCTCTGACCTGCAAAGAACAAGGTAGTATTGCTTAACCATGTGTTGTATTCAAACCACAGCAACCACCAAGCATGATATCAAAACTTGCTTGGAATGAGGTACAGCATGTGGCCCATGGCATCAGAATATAACGTCCCTAAAACAGCTCTTTGTTATTTTATATTAAGAGTGACATGGGGCTTCCCTGGTGGCTCAGTGGTAAAGGATTTGCCTGCCAATGAAGAAGACACGAGTTTTATCCCTGATCAGGGAAGATCCCACATGCCATGATGTGAATACGCCTGTGTGCCACAACTATTGAGCCTGTGCTCTAGAGCCCAAGCAGCAATTACCAAGGCCTTGCAACCTAGAGCCCCTGCTCCAAAATAAGAGAAGCCACTGCAAGCACATGGCAATCACAGAGAAGCCCCCACTCACCACAACTAGAGAAAAGCCTGTCCAGCAACAAAGACCCAGCAGAGTATGTGTGTGTGTGTGTGTATATGCCTGTGCAGGTGCATGTTAGTTGCTCAATCGTGTCTGACTCTTTGCAACCCCATTAAGTATAGCTCCCCAGGACCCCCTGTCCATGGGATTCTCCAGGCGAGAATACTGGAGTGGGTTGCCATGCCCTTCTCCAGGTGATCTTCCCAACCCAGTGATGCAGCAACAAAGACCCAGCATAGCCAAAAATAAATTAATTTAAGAAAAAAAGAGTGACGAGTAACAAACTTGAAATTTTATTTTTTAAATTATCTTTTATTGTGGTAAAATACCGATAATTATTTTTCACATGCAGTTTTCTGGGATTAGGGTTAGGGTTAGATATGTAATTTTGTCATATTTTCTTTTTTTTAAATTGAGGTTAAAAACACATAACATTAGAGAATTTACAATCTTAACCATTTTTAAGTATACAGTTCAGTGGCATTAAGTACATTCATATTGTGCAATCATCATCACCACCCATCTCCTGAACTTTTCTTCTTCACAAACTGAAAGTCTGTACCCATTAAACAACAACTCTTCATTTCCCTCTCAACCTAACCCTTGGTAACCACCATTCAACTTTCTATCTCTATGAATTTGGCTACTTTAGGTATCTTCTATAATTTAAGTTATATAGTATTTGTCATTTTGTGATTGGCTTATTTTACTTAGCACAGTGTTCTCAAAGTTCATCCAAGTCATCGCATGTGTCAGAAAGTCCTTCCTTTTTAATGCTGAGTAATACTTCATGCAAAGAGTTGACTCATTCGAAAAGACTCTGATGCTGGGAGGGATTGGGGGCAGGAGGAGAAGGGGACGACAGAGGATGAGATGGCTGCATGGCATTGCCGACTCGATGCAACTGAGTTTGGGTGAACTTTGGGAGTTGGTGATGGACAGGGAGGCCTAAGGTGCTGCAATTCATGGGTTGGCAGAGTAAGACATGACTGAGTGACTGAACTGAACTGAATATTTCATTGTATGGATATATCACATTTTGTTTATCCATTCATCCATCAATGGACTTGCAGCTTCTCCCTCTTGGCTATTATGAATAACGCTTCTATGAATATGGGTGCCCAAATGTCTCCTCTCTGCTTTCAATTCTCTTAAGCATATGAGCAGAAGTGGAGTTGCTGGATCATGTATTAACTCTTTTTTAAATTTTTTTAGGATCTGTCATAATGTTTTCCATAGTGGCTGCACCATTTTACATTCTCACCGATGGTACACAAAGGTTCCAATATCTCTACATCTTCACCAATACTTGTTATTTTCTATTTTTTTAATAGTAGTCATCCTAATGGCTATGCTAGAATCCTATTTTTGATAAGAGAGTAGAAGATAGAGGTGCCATGAAACAGGGTACAAGGCATTCTCATATGGAGATTTCTCTTGGACAGAGCAATGAGGACTAAAACAGAATGACTAAGGGCCATCTCAGAGAATTGTACTTCTTGGATACCCTTGCTCTGACTGGAGAGGAAGTGTACAAAAATGCCTACAAAGGATGTTGGGGGTTTCCATGCCAGCTCTAAGTCAGCAAGAGAAAACTGAGTCCAAGAAGAGAACAATGGTGGAAAGAATTTAATGCAAAGTACTCCCTACTTGTACCACACATCTGGCATACAAATGTTCTGCATGACCTGAGATGCATTTCAGTGTTTCCCAATTTTACATAGTTTTACTATAAAATTTCCAGATTATTGACAGAAGCAGATAAGCCACTGAAGGAAGAGTAGGAGGGGTCTTCTCAGGAACTGAGCAAGGGAATGGAGAAAACAGTATGTATGGCTAACCCTGGTCAAAGGCAGAAATTAAAAGAATGAGATGGGAAGTTAAGCCTAGAAAAACTCTCTTGCTTCTGCTCTTCCCATCAGCAACTCAAAACAATCACTAACAGAATGGAACATCAGTTCTTTGTTCTACTCCTCACTTCCCTTTGCAAAATGCTGATGTTCTATTGTGCTGTCCCACGGGCCTGATACTAGCCAGCTACTCTCCAATACCCATAGTCTTCTGAGAGACTTCACCCATCCTCCATTCTCTCTTCTAGTTAGACATTCAAAATATATATTGGATACATGCAAGCCATGGAACATTTTTAACATTTTTTTTCCCTAAAATTGTATTCAAAGCAAAATTCCTATCTTCCACAATAGTGAACCCAGGACAGGGAGATGGGAACAGTGTGCCCCAGGTGCAGGCAAGTCATTATTGTCTGTAGAGAATTATAAAATTTGTAAATATTAAGAATTTTTCAACAATAAACTAAAAGAAATAAGCTCAAAGGCATACTGCTTTCTATTTTCCCTATGCTCTGTCAACTCTAAACAAAGTCAGTGATAAAATACTCCTCCCACTTAAAACACCTTTTGTTCGTCGAAGTTCTAAACAATTGCTGTGGTTACTGATGAGTTTTAATAATATATATGTAATCTTCATATATATATATATAACATCATTTATAAATAAACACTGTAATCTGGAACTTCCACTTGTACACCCAGAGACTCAGCTGTCCACATTCCTTTTTTATTTTATTTTAAATTTATTTTTTAATTGAAAGATAATTGCTTTACAGAATTGTGTTGGTTTCTGCCAAACATCAACTTGAATCAGCCATAGAGAGTAAGTTCAAAATGGTTTGGAATCCTTTGAGCTTGCCTGGATGGCAGTTAGCAACTCCAATTCCTAGGGTACTACAGCTTCAAGTGTTTAGAATAGTAAAAACAAACAGTGATTATAAGGACAAAGAAGGAAATCTTGAGTTACTTCAATCCTCCCTTTGGAAGTCATGGAGTACATGGCAGTATAAAATATTTTCCTTTTTCCCAAGAAATCATTAATGTCTTATACTTTATAAAACAAAAATATTTTTGTTCTATAACATTTGTTTTTAATTTACTTGCATGATTATATATTGTTTAATGAAAGTTTATTGTTTATGTTTTTCTTTTGGCTGTTATTATTATTCATTTCATAGCACAAATCTTATTGAAATACATCTTTCATATAAGGGTATTAAAAATGATAGGCACTGGGTGTCAAAAATACTAGATACACGCCTGCTTTACTAGTTTTTTCTTAATTGGCACATACTTCATCATTCAGTTATCCAACAAAACACCTGACATCTGCCAAGCACAGGCTCAATCATAGATATACAAAGACCCATAAAGGCCAGATCAAGCCTCAAGGTTGGTGTCTCTGAGATACAGCAAATCGAAACGTCCCAATTTATGGCTACAGTATGAAGTCAAACTGAACATACTGATGCAAGTCTAACTTACTGGAGAAGTTCTAGACAATCCAAGACCAAACTGATCAGGTTGCTTATTTCATTCATTTTCCCATAAATGAGAGACCTAGCATATGCCTATAAGAAAGGGCCTAATCTTTTTTACACCTACTTAAAAGAATATTTATGAACCTCTTCTAATCCAGTTCTGTGATTATGTTTAAGAATTGCCCACTTATCATTATGCTTCCTTCGGTTCAGTTCCGTTCAGTCGCTCAGTCATGTCCGACTCTTTGTGACCCCATGAATCGCAGCACGCCAGGCCTCCCTGTCCATCACCAACTCCCAGAGTTCACTCAAACTCACGTCCATCGAGTGGGTGATGCCATCCAGCCATCTCATCCTCTGTCGTCCCCTTCTCCTTCTGCTCCCAATCCCTCTCAGCATCAGAGTCTTTTCCAATGAGTCAGCTCTTCGCATGAGGTGGCCAAAGTATTGGAGTTTCAGCTTTAGCATCAGTCCTTCCAAAGAACACCCAGGACTGATCTCCTTTAGAATGGAATGCTTCCTTAGGCTATGTCAATAAGCACACAAAAAATAAAGCAGACCCATGCATGGCAAACATAAATGAACCTAATTCCCTTTAATGATTATGAGTATTCCTATCAAAAAAAGCATTCTGCAAACTTCTGTGAAGAACTATACAGGTGGTCCAAGGGGTAAAAGAATGAAATTGAGCAAAACATAAGTTTAGATTAAAAATTAGGTAAAAAATGTACCTGCAACAAATCCCATTTTTCTGAGGAATAACCTCCCAGGGGAACCTGTAATGGCCCCAGCATTTGTGTACATTATCCTAAACGAGGATGGAAAAATTATTTGAGGATATTCTGTAAGCAAAGTAGCCTGTATTGGAAAAGAAAAAAGAAAAGGACCTAATTTTCCACCTGTAATTTTCATAATTCTGCCTTGACTGGCCTCATCACACATAATACCTGACAATTTGAGTATAAGAGACTAAAAAACACAAAAATGAACTTTGGCCAACACTTTAAGGCAAGAGTTAAAGGACTCTAAATGGAAACATTCTTGACAATAAAAATCAGACTTAAAATTATGATAAGGCACTCATTCTTATTTCATATACATTTATAGACTTATTCAGTGTCCGTTAAGATCAAAATTCAAATGTGTTTCCACGCGCTCATCACTGCCTCAACATCTCTGTCACTGCAGCTGATTCTGACACTTCTGGTTGCGAGTTAAACCCATTTTTTAGGCTGAGACAGGAAATACCACTCAGCACTGGAATACTTACGAAAATCAGGACACTTTCAAAGATGTAATGCAGGAAATCAACACGAGAGAATATTCAAATAATCACAATGTGCCTAGCACTTAAAAAACTTTCAACATTTTCTTCCTCTTTGAAACAAATGTTGAAGGAAAGCTTTCTGTGTTTCAAAATCAACATCCATGGACTCTCAAAATGGCAAGTCTCACATATGCATTATTCCTTCTCTTCACACTTAATTTCCCTGGCCTGATGTGAGGTTTCCAGGGCTTTAAAGATGGCCTATAGAGCACAACTACGTATTCACGGTTAAAATTCCATCTTGTGAAGTAGATAGAAAGTGATACTGGCCATTAACATCAACAATTTGCTCCTTTGAGTTACTACTCTGTGAGGGGAAACTAGGATACCAAGAGATAAGCAACCTGTTTGCAGTTCTTGAGAGGATTACAGGTAGGTGGGGAGAGGTGATGTAATCTAACAGAAATAATAATGCAATGTGACCTGTGTTTCCTTACCTATAAAATATATATAACAGTACTTACCTGGTGGTAGAGGATTAGAAGGAATGATTACCGCAAAGAATTCAGCACAGTGCTTGGCGCACAAATACTGTATCAAAGGTATTGACCGAAAGGTCAGGAGACTTGCCAGATAAGTAAATTTTTTAAATACCTGGAGCTGAGGAAAAGCAGAGGCAAAGGAGAGGTGAGGCTGTCTGTGGGAACTCAGGAAAGTTTCTTAGACAAAGCAGGACTTAAACTGGGCCTTGAAAAATGCAGAAGACCAAACCAAAGGCAAAAAAGTCCCCATCCACTTCCGAAAATGGCAATTGGCAGGGCTATCCAAGGTGACAGCACATTCTTACAAACTCCTTTCTTGAGTGATTGTATGGCTTGATTTCCTGGATCTTTTAAACCTGTTTTTCCAGGTAAGTACAAACATCGGAGCATTAGCTCATTTACAATTTAGTCCAAATTCAACGTTGTGCCATTTCAAAACTCTGTAGCATAACTGAAGAGCACTCATCAGCCAATTTTTCCTGAAAGATGTCTGGGGGCAATACCTGAAGATCCTCAGAGAACAACAGGGAATGGGGTTTCAGAATGGACTTAGACTACTTTTCCAACAGAAGTCAAAGCAAACCAGGTAATTCTGTTCTAGCCGGTATGGACCAGTGACAGCCCCACACCCTTTGAGTCAGTGGGAAACAGTTTCTTAACTCCACTTTTGGGCAATACTGCTAGTGATTCAGCACTATAGGCTGGCTCACTGGGACATCATAGGCACATTTCCCTCATAGCCTCCCCAGCCCCCTGGGTGAGAGGCAAGTTTCCCAGGCTCCAAGGTTACCCTCAAGTCCTGCTGCTACAACTGGAAAGTGTGTCAGAGGGTCAAGGGCAGTCTTTCCTTTAGCAACATGACTGAGGCTCTAGAAATCTCTTTGAGTAGATACTGCATTATTTATCATCCAAACCAGGAACTTTTTGAGAATGAAGTGTGGAACTATTAATAACTGTCCTACAACAGCAAATGTAAATGCAGAATGTCCCAGGCAAACTGGTTATATGATCATTCTGTCTCAGGGTTCTGGGTCCCTGCATGCTAGAAATACTGTATTAATTATCTTTGCCCTAGAAGCCTCAGATTAGTAGGAAAAATAAACACATAAATGGGCATTTATATGCATTGTAGAGGTCAGACAACCCGGAAACTCCCTGAGGCAACTTTTAAGAGAGACTTCCAAGGAAAGGGGCTGAGAACAGGACCTGAATTCCAGGAAGAAATGTCACTGAAAAACAAAAATATCTAATATTTATCAACCACTTACTGTGTATTGGCCACCTTATAAAAAGTCTCATTTAACCCAGACTTCTAGTACCTCTATTTTACCTCCAAGGTGCAACAGCTTTAAAATGCTGAAAGAATCTATATTCCCTACCCTTGAATCTTGCTACCATCAATAGAGTAAGGTGGAAGTGACACTATGCAACTTCTGGGGCTATATCATAAAAGGCCAAGCAGCTTCCACTTGATTTGCTGAAACACACACATTGGATCCCTGAGCTGCTTGGCAAAATGTCCAGCTACCAGCAGAAACCATTCTGATCCATCAGCCTGGGCACCAGACTTGTGAGAAGTCATCTTAGAAATGAATCCTCTGGACCGAGCATAGAACTGTTCCCACTGACCCTTTGCTGAATCTGGACCATAAAATCTGGTTTTAAAATAGTTATTGTTTTATATCACTAAGTTATGAGCCTGTATTCTAGAGCCCCAGAAGCTGCAACTCTGAGTTCATGTGCTGCAATTACTAAAGCCCGCATGCCAGAGAGCCTGTGCTCTACAACAAGAAAAGTCACTCCAGTGAGAAGCCTGTGCACCACAACTAGAGAGTGGCCCCCATTCGCCACAACTAGAGAAAAAGCCCATGTAGCAATGAAGAACCAACACAATCAAAAATAAATAAATAAATTAATTAATTAATTAATTAAAATCAGGCAGTAAAAGAGAATTCAAATCCAGAAAGCTTGGTATCAAAAACACTCATTCCATGACTTTTTTGTATACATACAATCACTTGTTGTAGCTGACATAGGAAGTTTAGAGAAGAAAGTGATGAGAGATTAATTTGGAGAGAAAACAAGAATCTATCAAGTTATAGATTTTCTTATAAACCACATTAATGAATCTGGAGCAATAAGGAAGCCATTGAGAAATTTTAAAGCAACAGAATGTTGTACTCAGCTCTGTGTTTCAAAGGGATCATGTTGGTGTTTATGGGGAAGAAGATCTTAAAGGCAACAAGATTTGTAGCATTTAGGAACCTGTTAAAGTAATTCAATCAAGAAAGAAGTCAACAGCAGCAGCAGAACAGAAGAGAAAGAAGCAGGGGTAAAATGAAGAAATAGTAGCTAGACTGAGGACAACTGTTGAACGTTATTCCCTAATTCCACAAAGATATTCTATAATCATTCTACCACATTTGGAGGCAGAAAGAAATTGAAAGACAGGTAAAATGATTAGGAAATACTTCTAGAGGTGCACTGTACTGAATGCTCAGGGCTACAATTGCCAAGTAAACTGAAAAGTACAGCTGCTTTCAGTTTTCTTCTCTTTCTTGAAGATGGTGGAGGAGGAACAAAGCAATCAGTAATGAGAGTCAGGTTCCTCACTGTCAAAGAACGTATAAGAAATGAGAAAGCTAGAAATAACCCTGAGATTATGAACTGGAATTGGAAATACTAGGTGAAATTGTAGTTTTAGATAATAGATGATAGATATAGTTTAGTGTACATAAATAATAATTATATGTGCATAATATATATACATCAGTTCAGTTCAGTTCAGTCGCTCAGTCGTATCCGACTCTTTGCGACCCCATGAATCGCAGCACGCCAGGCCTCCCTGTTCATTACCATCTCTCGGAGATCACTCAGACTCACATCCATCGAGTCAGTGATACATACACATAAATATATATGCATATAGAGTGCCTGATGAACTACGGAATGAGGTTCGTGACATTGTACAGGAGACAGGGATCAAGACCATCCCCATGGAAAAGAAATGGAAAAAGGCAAAATGGCTGTCTGGGGAAGCCTTACAAATAGCTGTAAAAAGAAGAGAGGCGAAAAGCCAAGGAGAAAAGGAAAGATATAAGCATCTGAATGCAGAGTTCCAGAGAATAGCAAGAAGAGATAAGAAAGCCTTCTTCAGTGATCAATGCAAAGAAATAGAGGAAAACAAAAGAATGGGAAACACTAGAGATCTCTTCAAGAAAATTAGAGATACCAAGGGAACATTTCATGCAAAGACGGGCTCGATAAAGGACAGAAATGGTATGGACCTAACAGAAGCAGAAGATATTAAGAAGAGGTGGCAAGAATACACAGAAGAACTATACAAAAAATATATTCACCACCAAGATAATCATGATGGTGTGATCACTCATCTAGAGCCAGACATCTTGGAATGTGAAATCAAGTGGGCCTTAGAAAGCATCACTACGAACAAAGCTAGTGGAGGTGATGGAATTCCAGTTGAGCTGTTTCAAATGCTGAAAGATGATGCTGTGAAAGTGCTGCACTCAATATGCCAGCAAATTTGGAAAACTCAGCAGTGGCCACAAGACTGGAAAAGGTCAGTTTTCATTCCAATCCCAAAGAAAGGCAATGCCAAAGAATGCTCCAACTACCGCACAATTGCACTCATCTCACAC
>SJYT01070863.1:216727-228711 GCA_006410635.1 Cephalophus harveyi | reverse complement strand
GGTGACAATATACAGCCTTGACGCACTCCTTTTCCTATTTGGAACCAGTCTGTTGTTCCATGTCCAGTCCTAACTGTTGCTTCCTGACCTGCATACAGATTTCTCAAGAGGCAGGTTAGGTGGTCTGGTATTCCCATCTCTTTCAGAATTTTCCACAGTTTATTGTGATCCACACAGTCAAAGGCTTTGGCATAGTCGATAAAGCAGAAGTAGATGTTTTTCTGGAACTCTCTTGCTTTTTCCATGATCCAGCGGATGTTGGCAATTTGATCTCTGGTTCCTCTGCCTTTTCTAAAGCCAGCTTGAACATCAGGGAGTTCACGGTTCACGTATTGCTGAAGCCTGGCTTGGAGGATTTTGAGCATTACTTTACTAGCATGTGAGATGAGTGCAATTGTGCGGTAGTTGGAGCATTCTTTGGCATTGCCTTTCTTTGGGATTGGAATGAAAACTGACCTTTTCCAGTCCTGTGTCCACTGCTGAGTTTTCCAAATTTGCTGGCATATTGAGTGCAGCACTTTCACAGCATCATCTTTCAGCATTTGAAACAGCTCAACTGGAATTCCATCACCTCCACTAGCTTTGTTCGTAGTGATGCTTTCTAAGGCCCACTTGACTTCACATTCCAAGATGTCTGGCTCTAGATTAGTGATCACATCATCATGATTATCTGGGTTGTGAAGATCTTTTTTGTACAGTTCTTCCGTGTATTCTTGCCACCTCTTCTTAATATCTTCTGCTTGGTTGCAACTGGCCAATTCTGAAAAACTGAGCATCAGAATAATGATAGTAACAGATCACAATCCACTGAATAAAACAGGAATCCATAAATCTATACTGATATAAATAATTAAATGAATAAATAAATGAAGGAGAAGGGGAAAATCTATCCAATCCTAGAATGCCAACTGATAAACAATGGAAATAGAAAATCATCATTTGACAGTCATATAAAAGTCATTAATTCCGGCAGGAATCAGGAAAGGATGCCAAAGCTGGTGAGTGAAGGCTTAAAGATTTTGAGGCTATTGGCATAGGTTTGAACTATCTCAACATAAAATCTTTATCAATTACAAAGGGGAGAAATGGTGATTTTAAGGTGGAGAAAGCTGGCAATTGACTGAGTGCTCTAGGTTGGCATCTCTTGGGGTGGGATGGGTGCTCATCTTGAGCCTCCATTGTGTGATCAACTTGGGAAGAGCACAGCATCATTTCTGATGAATGAATGAATGATCTGAATCTGGTCATAAGAAAACCTCATAAAAGGCCCAGGTTGAGGGACATGGTATCAAATGAAATGTCTGTACTGTTCAATCTATCAAGGCCATGAATCCATGACTAAGATTAAGGAAAAACTAAGGAAATGCTCCAGATGAAAGAAACTAAAGAGTGGTAAAAATAACCACAATGCATGATTCTGGATGTTAAAAGGAAAAGCTGCTATTGAAAAAGCTGTCAAAATTTGAATGGGGTCTGTGGACTAAAAGGTAGTATGTATCAATTTCTTAGTTTGGAGGATTATTTGGGATTAGGAGGAGAATATCTTTGTTTTTGAGAAATGTGCACTAGAGTTTTCAGTATTGTGTCTACATGAGATATGGAAATATTCTGAACTGTCCATGCAACTTTTCTATAAGTTTGAAATAGTTATTTTTTTTAGTCTTAAATAAAAGTTTTTCAAAATTTGGAGGAAGTAATTTGCAACACAGATGAAAAAAATAAAGTATAAGTACACAGAGCTTCCTTTATAACAGGAGCTAAAATAAAAAGGCTTTAATTATTAAAAAAAATTAAGTGCCATTCCATAGCATTTCACATATGCCTCACCAAACTCTATGAAAATGACTAAATATAGATGATAAAAAGCTTTGTAGTTTTGATTCACAGGTATTACTGGAATTTGAATAAGTAAAAAGAAAACTAAGGTTATACTTTTCAAGCTGTCTTTCTGAAAATTCCTGGTGATTCATCTGTTTTATAAATATTGAGCACACGTCATTATAAAAATATGCTTTGAAATTAAAAAATATGATAAAAATACATTCAATACAATTCAAAAATACATTTCAATTTATAATTTAAAAAGAAAATCTATACTACACTGAAATACAGTCTATACCAAATTACATTCACTTGAGCCACTTTTTCTTGACACCTCTATACAGATATTTCAATTTACTGCAAATGTGTCATTTATTAATAATTAATAAATGTTCCTGAATTTCTTCTTTTTATTCCAGAGAGATTCTGGCTGTATAGCTAAAAGTACAAATTCAAGATACTAATTCTTAACAGTATGAACTGTAACTTTTCTTGAGTCAATTTTACTTTTCAAATAAAAATACAGAAAACAATTGGATAGTAAAAACAATATAACCCTGCAACTATCTTTTCTAACTCTTTTTATTTTTTAATCTTTTCTAACTCTTGATTTTGAGTACCAATGTTCATAGGAATAGTCTCTTAACATGACTGATTTAATAGTAAGCAAACGGTGGCTCAGAGGTTAAAGCATCTGCCTGGAACGCTGGAAACCCGGGTTCCATCCCTGGGTCAGGAAGATCCCCTGGAAAAGGAAATGGCAACCCACTCCAGTACTCTTGCCTGGAGAATCCCATGGAGGGAGGAGTCTGGCAAGCTACAGTCCATGGTAGGCTATAGTCCATGGGGTCACAAAGAGTCGGACACAACTGAGCGATTTCACTTTCAAGTTCACTTTGAACAGTATAAACTGATCTTATAACTGGTATACTGTTTTCATTTATTTTATTATTTTACTTATCTATTTATTTTTGGCCATGTCTTATGGCATGTGGGATTTCAGTTCCCCAATCAGGGATCATACCTGTGCTCCCTTCAGTGGAAGCACAGAATCTTAACCACTGGACCACCAGTGAAGTCCTTCATCTGTTAAATGCTAATTTTTTTTTAATAGATGTTTAAGGAAGAGCGTTCTGCAAAAAAAAGAGAGAAAAAAAACGTTAAAAACAACAGTGAAAGACATTGTTTTAAAATATGTTGTGAGACAAGGTACATTCTTCTTTCATTTTGTTAGGTGATCAACAAGAACAAAATAGAAAAGGCAGGTCATTCTGGAAAAGTGGGCTCCTATCTTTTAAATGGCATATTTTGCCAGATAATCTGGAAGAGGGTGGAGTTAATGACTGATAATGAAACACAACTGTATGTCATTTGACATCTTTAAAGGGCTTCCCTGGTGGCTCAGAGGTTAAAGCGTCTGCCTCCAATGCGAGAGACCCAGGTTTGATCCCTGGGTTGGGAAGATCCCCTGGAGAAGGAAATGGCAATCCACTCCAGTATTCTTGCCTGGAGAATCCCATGGACGGAGAAGCCTAGTATGTTACAGTCCACGGGGTCGTAAAGAGTCGGACACGACTGAGCGACTTCACCTCACCTCACCTCAGCTCCTTTGTAATACAAAAACCTACATTGTTTGTATCAGTCAAAGCCAACTGATTAGCTGTAAATAGATTTTTTACTCTTGATCTTTAGCAAGCTATGTAATCTTTCTAACCAGTGCTTATCTTATGTTTAAAAAGGGGAAACCAGTTCTAGAATATTGTGAGAAGTAAATAAGCCATGAAGGAATTTCTAGCATAATGTCTGACCCAAACACAGTTTGCTCTAAAATCATTGTGAAAGCAATTTGATGATTCATACTTAATGAAACATTATTTACATTTAACTACGGGTATAAATACTTACTATTTGTTTTTTTAATTAATGAGATGAACGTTATTTAGAATTGTCCTTGTTTTTTTAAGGGAAGAGTAGAGCACAATAGGCCTGTGATTTGAGAAGTGCTGGAGGATGACTCTGAGTGATCCAGAGCTTAATCCACTTTCCCTGATGAGGTCATCCGTACAATAGAGAAAGCATCTGCTTGTTTGTAAAGTGATCAGATTGAAAGTACCAGGCATTGTCTGTTGAAATATTTCTTTTCACTTGTAGATCTCCAATCTTTGTCTTTATATGCAGCTTGACAAGTGAAGTGGAATGCCAACAGACTTCTCTCAACAAACTAAGAGGGGATAGAGCAGAGAAGAAAAGGAATGTAGTTAGAGAAAGGGTCCAGGACTTCACACAGATGATACCCACTTAGGAAAAAACAAACAAACTTTAGCCTCAGCAGAAGCAAGACAAACCAGAGGGCTTCTCACAGTCAAAAACTATGATCTATCCCAGGCTAGATCCAATTAATAAAACAGACTAATCCTGATTGGTTCACCCATCTTACCTAGAAACAAAGTCAACTGCTTAGAGCTCACCTAATTGTTCATTAAATAATTATCCAAGAGCACCAAGTACATCAAAACCATCTTTAATGTGTGTAAATGTGTAATAATTTTTAAAAAATACTAACTGGCAAGGGGTTTCCCTGGTGGCTCAATGGTAAAGAATCTGCCTGCCAATGCAGCGGCCACTGGTTCAATCACTGATTAGGGAAGATCCCACATGCCTCAGAACTACTAAGCCTGTATGCCACAACTACTGAACCTGGTACTCTAGAGTCCAGGGACTGCAACAAGAGAAGCCACTGCAATGAGAAGCCCAATCACTGCAACTAGACAGTAGCTCCCGCTCACTACAACTAGAGAAAAGCCCACGCAGCAATGAAGACCCAGCACGGCCAAAAATTCAACAAACAAACAAACAAACAAAAAACACAGTAACTAGCAAGATTGTTGATATATTATCCATACTGCCTCAGTTAATTGCCACTGCTTCCCCCATACCAGGGGCTTCCCTGGTGGCTCAGATGGTAAAGATTTTGTCTGCAATTCAGGAGACTCGGGTTCAATCCCTGGGTCAGTAAGATTCCCTGGAGAAGAGAATGGCTTCCCACTCCCATACTCTTGCCTGGAGAATTCCATGGACAGAGGAACCTGGCGGGCTACAGTCCATGGGGTTGAAGAGTAGGACACTACTGAGCAACTAACACTTCCACTTTCCCACAAACTATTCCCCCAACTCTGCCACTAGCATTAGAAAACAACTAGCTGCTCTTTCAACTACAAAGTTCTCATAAGCATTGCCTGCCTTTCCCCAGGTTTGTATTTTTTGGGCCTTGGCTCTCCCTTCCCCTATTTTTAAGCAAAAGATTCAGTAGAGCACAGGGCACTGAAAAGAATCCATGAATGCTGTGTAACCTTAAACACATCAGAAAATGCTCATCTGAAAAATATGTATAATTCCTATCTCATAAGAATAGAGAATTAAGCAAGTTAATCCATGTAAATTGTTTAGAATAGGACAGCATAAGACAGGTGCTGTTTCAACTAGGGAATCACACATCCCTCTTTCCTCGAGCTGGTCCCATTTATGACTGTTGTCTCAACTTCCCAATTAGTTTGCCATTTGTCATTCTCAGGGGGTCCTGGTTTGGCTGAAAATTCATGTGTACAACCTGTGTGAAAATTGTGCTTATTGTTATCAGTAAACTACAAATGTTTAGTAGTTTATTCTTGATTGCAAATGGTAAAGTTGCTATCATTAGTAGTAGTAAACTGTAATCACTTTTAGTAGGTTACTCTTGACTACAAATGCACATATATGTTGAGATATTAATACATGTTGAGATATTCCAGAATCATTATAGTGATAAAAGAACTAATTCTTTTTAGAACATTTACTTGCTATATGATTTGAAGGAAGTTATCTCGACTTTCTTAACCTCAAATCCTCTGCAGTAAAACCAGATAATATATAGTCTCTGAACTCAACAGCTGTAAGAATCCAATAATAACATAGCATATATGAAAATACTTTGTCAATTATAACACTTGATACAAATGAAACATAATTCTTAGACTAAAAATTGAATTAAAATGTTTCCATAAACACCATATTTAGAAGATGGCTTAATATTTCCACAAGGCTTCTATGTAGCTGGGCCTTCCCAAGTCACTCTGTGGTAAAGAATCTGCCTGGAACGCAGGAGACACAGGTTCGGTCCTTGGGTCAGGAAGATCCCCTTAAGGAGGAAATAGCAACCCACTCCAGTATTCTTACTGGGATAATCCCATGAACAGAGAAGCCTGGCAGGCTAGAGTCTATGGAGTTGCAAAGAGTCAGACTTGACTGTGCAACTAAGCATGCATGCTTACACACTGCTATGTACCTAGAAGTATAGATGTACTGCTAGATTTACAATCCTTTTTTTTAAAAAGCATTAAAAGATCAAAATGACCTGTTTGCTCAACCATGCACTAAAAACTCTCTAACTTAGTACTTCCCACTTCTTGACTTGCTTTGGGTGCTTGAATAGGCACAACAGAATCAGTCAAGTGCGTGGTTTCAAGTCTTTGCCATTAATGAGCTGAACAGCATTAAGCAAACCCCGTAATGAATCTGGGTCTCAATAGGGTAATGTTATTACCTATTTTAACAAAATTATGAGCTATAAGTAAGATCATGATTATAAAAGTCTTAGCACACACACACAAAAAGTCTCAGCACAGTGACCTTGCTGTGCCTGCTATACAGGAAAATCTGAATGTTAGCTATTGAATGAATTCTTTTTAATTTTTATTTTACATTGGAATATAGTTGATTTACAGTGTTGTGATTAGTTTCAGTTGTACAGCAAAGTGATTCAGTTTATTGTATGCAATTTTAGCATACTGTTATACATAGTTCTTAGCAAAGCACTGAGGTCAGTTCAATCGTTATTTTAGAATGCATTTTATCATTGTGGAGTAGGAGGAGGCCAACAAGCAGATGACTTAGTTCCTGACCCTAAAAAAATTCTAAATTGTATCTTAAGGTTGGCAAGAGGGCAGCTGTTAACTGAGGTCAGCAAATGTTTAACAACTGCTATGAGCAAAATACTCTGTTAGGCACAGTGAAATATAAGAAAATGAGTAAAAGCTCAATATGCAGAGTACATCATCAGAAACGGACTGGAAGAAACACAAGCTGGAATCAAGATTGCTGGGAGAAATATCAATAATCTCAGATATGCAGAGGACACCACCCTTATGGCAGAAAGTGAAGAGGAACTCAAAAGCCTCATGATGAAAGTGAAAGAGAGTGAAAAAGTTGGTTTAAAGTTCAACATTCAGAAAATGAAGATCATGGCATCTGGTCCCATCACTTCATGGGAAATAGATGGGGAAACAATGGAAACATTCTGTCTAGTCAAGGCTATGGTTTTTCCTGTGGTCATGTATGGATGTGAGAGTTGGACTGTGAAGAAGGCTGAGCGCCGAAGAATTGATGCTTTTGAACTGTGGTGTTGGAGAAGACTCTTGAGAGTCTCTTGGACTGCAAGGAGATCCAACCAGTCCATTCTGAAGGAGATCAACCCTGGGGTTTCTTTGGAAGGAATGATGCTAAAGCTGAAACTCCAGTACTTTGGCCACCTCATGCGAAGAGCTGACTCATTGGAAAAGACTCTGATGCTGGGAGTGATTGGGGGCAGGAGGAGAAGGGGATGACAGAGGATGAGATGGCTGGATGGCATCACTGACTCGATGGATGTGAGTCTGAGTGAACTCTGGGAGTTGGTGATGGACAGGGAGGCCTGGCGTGCTGCGATTCATGGGGTCGCAAAGAGTCGGACACGACTAAGCGACTGAACCGAACTGAAAAGCTCAACGAAAATTATAATACTAAGGTCTCATGGAGATAAGCCCATGGACATTGACCTTTTGGACTCATTCTGAAGGTCAGGACAGGCAGGGGGAAGGCAAGAACAATCTAGGTGGGGCCGGAGAAAGAAATAAGAATTTATTTCCAGACATTTAGCTGACTGTTGGAGTTAAAGTGCATACACGAACTAATGGTGTGAAATTTAAAAACAAGACAATCAATTTTTAAAGTCTCTGTAACAACCCTGCTCACAATAATCTGCAAAATAGTTACAATTCACTTACTAAATGTATTGTGTCGTGGTTAGCTGGTATTGGAGGTTTTAGAGGTCAAAGGCATTGGGACCATAGTGAACCTTTGAAAATCATTTCAAGTAGGATGATCCTGCTTTTTATATTACATTTTACTTATATAAGCCCAAATTATAATCATGATACCTAATTACCTTTTCCTCTCTCATTGACAGAACAGATAATGCCTTGAAAAGTGTCTTTCAGTTCTAAGATTTGGCCTCTTCACTTTTCAGAATGTCAGAGAACTTTGTGGGGTAAGGAACCAAAAAAGCTTGCAGGTGTGGAAAATGCAGATGTGGGGAGGGGAAAAACTAGTGTTCAATATCCTCTGGTTTGTATGGAGCCGTGCCAACATTTGCAGTGGTACTGAACCCTGCTAAGTAAATAATGTTTAGTCCAAAAGGCACTTTGGAAGAGAGAACCAGAACAACATCCTCCTACTATAGTTCTGCTCCTTCCTCCAGCAACTCTGTAACTGGAGGAATACAGTCGGTCCCCTCATCTAGGGATAATGCCCTTGGTTGAATGTGTGGATCCAGAGGGTCAACTGCAGTACACCCTTTTACTTAAGGGACTGGAACATCTGTGGATTTTGTTATCCACAGGAAGTCCTGAAACCAATCCCCCACCCCCACACCCTGCATATACCTATATACACACTACATAGTCTGTGCTATTTCTCTCTCAGTTTCAGGGGCCTGCACATTCAACTGTGGTGACACTGACTGCCACTGTCTTTTTCTCCACTCTGTTTCCCTTCATGCAAAGGGGAAGCTAGAGACATCCCTCCCTGACTAAATGGCCTCTATATCTAGAAAAACATGGAACTACTATAAGGAGAGAATAAAGACCCCAGTGTGTCTCTATTTCTGTATCTACTTTTTTTCTAAAATCTGAAATATACACTCTGTGGGCCTAGACATTCCAACATCAGAGTTAGGTTCTATAATTTTGCATCACTCTATTACCCCCCAAAGAATTCAAATTTAACATAGTTTTCAGCTTAAAAGTAGCATAAAGTAAAATTTCAGAAAATGTCATGGCAACACATCAAAGATTTAATGTCAGGTTTCCTTATGTTCATTTCATTGCAAAAGGCAACCACCAGTTACACAACTTTAGAATGATATTTTACTCTGTAATTAAAAACCAGGTTCCTTGTATTTGGTATTTGTAGAGCATATGTGCAAAGCAATTGCTCCTTGGGAAGGAAAGATGATATGAACTTTGAAAGACCTCTGCCTGCAAGGCTGTTGTAAATAAGCTGTTCTCCTTGGTTAGCATGGAGCACCTAACAACACTTAGACGTGTTATCACGGAATCACCAAAGAGCAGGCAAGTGTAAGCCCCTTGTTCAAAAATTGGAGTAAATTTTATAAGACCGTTTCTTTATTCAATATGACAAATACTGCCTTCATTTAATTACAATATTGAGAACTTCATCTGATATGGTCTTGGCCTTTGTTTTTCAATCCTAAATCAACATTATTGAACTATTTGAATATAATTTGAATAATACTGTACCAATTGATCTGATGCTGAGGAAAAGGAGGTATCTGTAAAACTGCCTGAATACACCACCTTGTTTATGGTCTCTTGCTTCTCCTTTAGCTGTAGAGCTCCCACAATGAGAGATGTACATTTAAAAAAGTCTCTTCACTTGAAGTCCATTCATCTTGGTGAACTTCTGCTGTATGCTGATATGGTAGGCATCCCTTATTCTGAACAATACAGCGTCAATGTGCCTAATAAGTAAGAGTACTACAAAGATTTCCTGGTGGCTCAGATGGTAAAGAATCTGCCCAAAATACAGGAGACCTAGGTTTGATATCTAGGTCGGGAAGATCCCCTGGAGAAGAAAATGGCAACCCACTCCAGTATTCTTGCCTGGAAAATCCCATGGGCAGAAGACCCTGGGAGGCTACAGTCCATGGGGTTGCAAAGTCGAACACGACTGAGTGACTAACACTTTCCACAAAGATTTAAAGTATTACTTCATTATTTATTTCCAACCAATGGAGTAAACACTTTATATATAATATAAAGGTCCAATAAGTTAAGGCACAATCATAAATAGAGGCATCTAAGCAAAGGAAATACTTTAATTGGTATACTAATAAAACCTCAACTATGTAGACAGCAAAGTTTTTTCATATTACTAAATCATTCCCTCTGTAAATGCCAAATCATTTTGATATTTGAACAATTTTAAATGGAAATCATTCTTAAATATATTACACAACTTTCTACATGACATGAGTTTGAGCAAGCTCCAGGAGATGGCAAAGAAAAGGGAAGCCTGGCATGCTGCAGTCCATACAGTTCCAGAGTCAGACAGGACTCAGCTACAGAACAACTACCACCTTAAATATGGAATATTGATCACAAGAAAAATTTTTTCAAAATGACTTGAGGCCACTTTGAGCATCAATTATAATATCACACTCTAATATAAAAATGACCTCAAAATCTAAGAACTCTTTTCTCTGTTATTAAATGACTCCAGGCAATTGCTCAACTTACTGTAGCATTTCATAGTTTGCAATTCCCTGCAAGTCAATGAGTGCTTAAATTTTCCTTCTGATTCTGATCATTGTACATGGGAGGAGTAAAATGCATCCTTTTTTTTTACTACTGTTTCTCTGCTTTGAACTTAGGAACTATACCAAGAAAAGTTGTTTGTACTGCATACAAAGCATGAGTACACAAACATCAGCTGAGGACTTGGACATGTCTGCCAACAAAGCTTTGAGCTTTCTTATGTGGACTTTGTAATGTTTGTGTTGTCTATTCAGAGGTTTTCATATAGCTCAAGTCCTGCACTGTTATATCAAGTAGGAGATTCACAATAGGGCTGCTGATTCACTGAGTTCTCCATGACAAGGATATCACTCTGCTATAACTGATTCAAACTTCATAAAAGGTAGGTATTGATTTGTTATTTGATTTATTTATTACTGATTCCTAGGAAAGAGCTTTAATAAGATGTAGTCAGCTATTCTTATTATTGTTACAAACTAGACTTTCATGCATTGGAGAAGGAAAGGGCAACCTACTCCAGTGTTCTTGCCTGGAGAATCCCAGGGTGGGGAGCCTGGTGGGCTGCCGTCTATGGCGTCACACAGAGTTGGACACGACTGAAGCGACTTAGCAGCAGCAGCAGTAGCAGTAAGCTATTCTACTTAAAATAACAATATTTTAAGCAGTAAACAAAACAAAGTCAGGAAAAACTTCAAATGATAGTTGATTCTGAAAAATTCACCCTTGGTTGGTAATATACTAAACTTTAAACATGTGACATAGGATAGAATTTTAAAAACAGGCCAGCTACTTTACAGCCTATTGATGGTGCTGAAATAAGAGAAGTGTAAGATTCAACTTACAACATAGTCCCACAGTACAGACTCTAAATGTGATGTTTAAGCAAAACTCTACTCTTAGACTAGAATTTTATTCAAGTTTGTACACTGTAATATTAAGAATCCAGCATTGTACAAACACAATGCTAGATTTCAAACAGCACTAAGCAGGTGATTAAAACTGGAGGAAGAAGAGTGATGACTCTCATTTTACATTGTATATTTATATATCAGTTCAGTTCAGTCACTCAGTCGTGTCTGACTCTTTGCGACCCCATGAATCGCAGCATGCCAGGCCTCCCTGTCCATCACCAACTCCCAGAGTTCACCCAAACTCGTGCATTGAGCCGGTGATGCCATCCAGCCATCTCATTCTCTGTCGTTCCCTTCTCCTCCTGCCCCCAATCCCTCCCAGCATCAGGGTCTTTTCCAGTGAGTCAACTCTTCACATGAGGTGGCCAAAGTACTGGAGTTTCAGCTTTAGCATCATTCCCTCCAATGAACACCCAGGGCTGATCTCCTTTAGGATGGACTGGTTGGATCTCCTTGCAGTTCAAGGGACTCTCAAGAGTCTTCTCCAACACCACAGTTCAAAAGCATCAATTCTTCAGCGCTCAGCTTTCTTCACAGTCCAACTCTCACATCCATACATGACCACTGGAAAAACCATAGCCTTGACTAGATGGACCTTTGTTGGCAAAGTAATGTCTCTGCTTTT